>JADRCD010224504.1:0-24797 GCA_019843815.1 Montemys delectorum | reverse complement strand
TGGACATTTCCTTCAACACCAGCCCTAAGATAGACCTTGAAGGGTGACTGGATCACAGTGAACATGGACATTTCCTTCAACACCAGCCCTGAAATAGGGAGTTTCTGCCACTATTAATGATTAAGCCACAGGAAATTAGTCATTTCTTAGATCATGTTATTTTTGCAATTTTCTTGGATGAGTTTTAGGATGAGAAAACTAACTAGTAAAATTTTTTGAGTGATCTCAAACATGTTTAATATGAATGAAGAGTAACTCATCAAAATAGCAGACAGGTTTATATCTCTGAATATAGCATTATGTTAAACTATCTTAACAACAGATATTATTTTTTCTTTTTAAATATAAAGCATTTAATTAAATAGTTTCCTTTATCATATACATTTGCAAATCTCATTTTATTATTCCAGCATAATTTGTTCTAGAGGTCATTAGAAAATACATATAAGTAGTTTCTCTGTAATGATGAATGATTGCAAACAGCTCTTTTACTACAATGGCAATATTGCCCATTTTCTATCATTGTCAATCTATAAGATAAAAATACATCATTACTGTCTTTTCTTTGGTCTTATAGGCAGGGAAGTCCACCATACTATAGTTTGTCCTTACTTAGATTTATCTATACCATGTTCATCATCTGCATTTTTCCATTTTTTTATCTTTGCTTATACTAAACGTCAAGACTAGACATTTGATGCTGTTCTCTACAAGACTCACAAAAATCTATACCCTAAAGTGGTGATTATATTTCTTACATTTATACCTATGGAGTATCCTGACATTATCTTTTATCCTATTATGTCATGACCACTAAAGATACCTCATGGCTAATTTTCATTTAAAGAATTTGACAACATCAATTGATTAACTCCACATTTGTTTTTAAATAAATTCTGAATTCACTCTTCCTCTTGTCATCAAACTTGTCAATTCTTCCTTCTCACTTCACCACCTGCAGCTCTGATGTGAGCTGTCTAACTTACCCTGTCAATGTATCACCAGAGTACCTCTGGTGAAGAAACCTCCCATGATCTTTCATACTTGATGAACCCTTTACTGCCCTTCCATTTAAATGTCTCCTCCCATTTCATTCTCTTGTGACAACCTCCCTGTTACCCACCTCTCTTAGCTGATACTCAAAGACAACAATTTCCCAGCATTCCATCTGCATCCTACAGCTTTGCTAGAGCTACTACAACAAATTAAGTGGACATAATTAATGAATGGAGACATGATGAATGATGACTCACTAGAGTTTTTTTTCTTTCCATTTTCCTTTTTTTGGATATTTTATTTATTTCTATTTCAAATGTTATCATCTTTCCTGGTTTCCCCTCTGGAAATCCACTATCCCATCCCCCTCCCTTTGTTTCTATGAGGGTGCTCCCCCACCCAGCCACCCACTCCAGTCTCCCTGCCTTGGCATTCCCCTACACTGGGGCATCGAGCCTTCACAGGACCAAGGGCCTCTCCTCCTACTGATGCCCAGCAAGGCCATCCTCTGCTACATATATGGCTGGGGCCATGAGTAGCTCCATGTGTACTCTTTGGTTGGTGGTTTTGTTCCTGGGAGCTCTGGTGTAGGGTAAGTTGGTTGGGAGGGGTGGGTGAGGTTTGGTTGGCTGATATCGTTATTCTTCCTATGGGGTTGCAAACTCCTGAGTGATGAGTTGGTGCTCCAGTAGAAAACCCTGACATCATTATCCTTCATTTTTCTCACTATCTTCACTGGATGGAGCATCTGAAAGATTTAAGTGTATGTGTGTGCTCACATGAGTGTTTGTGTGCATGTGTGCATGTGTTTGTGTGTGTGTGTGTGTGTGTGTGTGTGTGTGTGTGTTCATTCATGTATATGTCTCCTACTTTACAGGGTAAATATTTTTATGTGGCAATTTAATATATAAGACTAATAAAAAAAAAAAACAGAGAAGCCACAGGAAGAGGAAGCAAAGAGGAAGAAGAGAGGAAAGGAGGGAGAAGGAAGTAAGAAAGGACTGATACACTCCCTAACTGCTAGCTATCAGATATTTTCTTCATTGCTCTTTCAGGCTACAAAGAAATGCACAAGTCAAATTATATATCTACCCCCTCAGGAGGACCTAGAATACTATTAGGTAGTTAACAGATATCTCTAAAGTGTAGTGTTGCCCTTGAAAGCAACTGACACAATAATCAAATGCTGCATACTAGATCTAGCATCAGAGAAGCAGTTATTATTTATACAATCTCTCTATAGATCTAATCCTGCTGGCCCTAAGAACTTAGCTTTACCTTTGCCTGAAAGGACAGCTGAGTCATCCAATGGAAAAATGACTTTTCTCACATTAGACATCTATGAAATTAATAATAATAAAAAGACATAAATATATAGAGATGTTCAATGAACTTTTCAAAGTCAGTAAGTCTGTCTTGCCATTGTCCTTAGAGTAGACCAATAATTAAAATATTATTATCAACAGAGGAATGGAAACAGAAACTGTGGTACATCTACACAATGGAGTACTACTCAGCTATTAAAAACAATGAATTTATGAAATTCTTAGGGAAATGGATGGATCTAGAGAGTATCATCCTGAGTGAGGTAACTCAATCACAAAAGAACACACATGGTATGCATTCTCTAATAAGTAGTTATTAGCCCAGAAGCTTGGAATACAGGAAGAACAAACCATAAACCACAAAAACTCAAGAAGAAGGATGACCAAAAGGTGGACATTTCATTCCTTCTTAAAAGGGGGAATCAAATACCCATGGAAGGGATTACAGAGACTAACTATGGAGCAGGGACTGGAGGAAGGACAAACCAGCCTAAATATAGCTATTTCCTGAGAGGCTCTGACAATACCTGACTAATACAGATGTAGAGGCTCACAGCCATCCATTGAACTGAGTACATGGTCCCCAATGAAGGAGTTAGAGAAAGGATCTATGGAGCTGAAGGGTTTGCAGCCCCTTAGGACAAACAACAATATGAACTAACTAGTACCCTCAGAGCTCCCAGGGACCCAACCACCAACCAAGGACTATACATGGTGGGACTGAATGTTTTGGCAGCATGTGTATAGTAGAGGATTGCAAAGTTGATCTTCAATGGGAGGAGAGGCCCTTGGCCCTGTGAAGGTTCTGTGCCCCAGTGTAGGGGAATGCCAGGGCCAACAAGTGGGAGAGGGTGGTGAGCAGGGGGATGGGGGAGGCAACAGGGATTTGTTCTTTGGAGGGGAAACTGGGAAAGGAGAAATTTACATGTAAATAAAGAAAATATCTAATTTTAAAAAAAAGGTTTTAAAAACGCAAAGAAAAAAAGAAACCACGAAAGTGAATGAAAGCAAGGGAAGGAATGCATGGGAGAAGTTGGAGGGAGGAAAGTAAAGGGGGAATGACTTAATTATATTATAATCTCACAATTTTAAATTATTAAATAAACACAATACACTGTCTAGAAGAGTCTCAGATATATTTGGCGTCTACCCCTATCAAATAATTGGCTTGTGTTTGAATAGTAAATGTGTCCTGGAATCCTTCTCCTTATGTGCTCTGAGTTCATACTCTCAGGATGGTTAGAATGGCATCAAAATTATTGGATATAACCAGAGTTTATGCTTCACAATTACTGCATAGAATTCTTATAGGTGCACCACATCCTACTTTTTTACTGAGCTGTTTCGCATTTGAAACTGTTCCAAATCATACTGTCATGACCATGGGGCTTTTTCCTGTGTACATGTTCATACACATCTACTCTATAGGACTTGCAGAGTAAAATTACTGGGTTGGAGATTTTGGAATACACTTCACATAGTTGTAATTAGTTCCAGGGCTTTGGATAAGTGTGTGGCCCATCTGTAGTACTTACCATGTCCTCAAGCATAATTCTGTGTATAGCCCACTCACAAACATTCATTCAATCATGCATTTATGTGAGTTTGTGTATGACTGTAGGCATACTTGAACAGGTGTATGTGTATATACATAAACATGTGTGAATAATATGGGATAGTTATATATAATTAATTTTGCATGTTTCCTATATATATAGCATATGCAAAGAAAGAAGGAGAATAATTTGTCATGTAGGAGACAATCTGTTAAAATTGCCCAAACCTCTTTTTTACTGTCATAAACATACAATCTGATACTCTAATTCACTGTAGTCAAAAGGAAAAATAACAACTTTTATTTCTAACTTTCCTATCATTCAAAGTAGTTTTAACCAATTGAAGTTCCTCAAATAAATAATACTGACTTAGGTTTTTTTCCCATTACTGAAATCAATAATCTTTCAAGCTGTATATGTTACATGGGGTGAAGGCATCTGATGACAAAGAATCTTGAACTTGCAGATTAAAAATCATTCAGATTTTACTAGAATATTTTAAAGATGCCATCACCCACACTTGCAGAAGACAGTGGATGGTGGTCAGAGAGTGGCAGGGAATAGTCTGTGTTCTTTTCATCATGATCCAACATGGTGAATAATCTTCTTCTATTATATCCTGACCATTTCACACTTGTATATACAGACTTTGAGACATTTGTAACCCTCCTATCTACTCTCAGTCTACATCTTTCCACCACTGACACCCTTTTAGTAGCCTCAAAATTCACCTCCCGCATTGATGTCTCTTTGTTGATGCTATTGCTTTACTCACAGTGGCCAATCTTTTAATCCATGAGCACTGTGGTGGCCTTGGGTGCTCAGATTCTATCTACCATTGAAGACAAAGTATTGTCCTAACTTGAATGTTTGCTACTTCACTGTATCACTTATAGTTCTCATGTTGTTTGAATTTTGCCTCAAAAATAATGTCTGTTTAGACAAAATACAACAGTGTCCTTTAAAATAACAGCTGACTGGTTGATTTTAGAATATATTTTAAATGTAGTTGTAAAAGTACTATGTATATTGAGTTATTTACCTTAGTTGGCAAAATGTCCATATTTGGATTTTGTTCACCCCATTTAACATGGACAGTGTAGTTATCATGAGCTGTTTAGGGGTTTTCTTACTCATATGTTTCATTAAGTTATCTTGGAATAAAAGCAACTCAACCAATAATACATACATTAACTGGATAAGAAAGATCCCCATAGAAGTATAATAAGATCCAAAGCAAACACACACACACACACACACACACACACACACACACAATCACACATGCATGCATACTAACATATATGCATACATTCATACACATACTAATATACATATACTGCAGCTAAGTCCATATTGTCAAGTCTCACAAAATACAACATTTTCCTACATATTTTCTTCTGAAAGCCATCTTCACTCAATAAATGCCACATTTCTGAGGCATTTAGTGTGAGTTGCTATTTATGCCAGTCAATAATTCACATCATCTGCAAAAACCATGTTTATGTCCTTTCCACACCCTTCAGAGATGAAAGGAAGGAGTCTGTGTGCTAAAATGGCCTCATGTGCCCAAATCATGCAAATTTCCTCAACCATTTCCTAGATTTGCAGATGTGAAAATTGCTTCTGGGAATTTTTTTCCTTGTGAGTAGGTATACAACGGTATGAATCTCAAATCAGCATTTGTCCTATTCCATAGTTCTGAAATATCACTCTGCCAATGATGAGAAAGATTGATTACTGAGGCATTGTGCAATCCTGAATGAGGTCTAATCTTCTATTTTAGTCTTTTATGAGACAACTGGATAAAAAAATTACAAATGCAAAAGATGTAGGTCCCTATATGCATGTGCACAGACTTACATAAAATAGGCATGTATGATACGACAACCTAACAGGAATAAGCACTCTCACAACTCTAGTTAGACGTGGGAAAGCCTCAGTGTTGAACACTAGGTACTAGAACAACTGATACGGTTTGAACTTTGGACAACATGCTACAGACAGATAGAGGCCACCCAATGATAATTTTTATTCTCAAAGGATCCTGGGATCATTCTCAACTGATTACCTGCCAGGTAAAGAGGTACCTGTATGTTGTCCAACTTCTTGAGCCCCCTTTTTTTTCATTTATATTTATACAGTATTCATATAACCAAGTAACTCATTTTGGGAGAAAAATTATGCTTCCAAGACACTAGAAAATCATGTCAATCTATGAAAGAAACACAGTCACAAATGGCGTTCACAGATCTTGGAAATAAGCAGTTTATTTTCCACCAGGAAATTTATGTTGGCCTTTTAAATCATGTAAGAGGTTTTTTAATTTCAAACATATATGTAATGATAAAGTGTGTGGGTTAAAAACTTAATCTAGTGGGAAATAACAGCAGCGTTGTGTTTGAATGAAACCTTGACCCACACTGAATGGACGATTTCAGCTGAGCCTGAAAGAGAAAGGCTTGGAGGTAGCCTTTTCTGGATGACTTTTCCTCTCTACTATGGAGTATTTATATTAACATTTGAAGGAATCCTTTGACTTATGTCTTCGTTACTGTTCTGCTGCTGTGAAAAGACACCATGACCAAAATAACCTATAAAAGAAAACATTTAACTGGTGGCTTGCTCACAGTTTCAGAACGTTATTCTATGATCATGGTGGGAAGCATAGGAGCAGGTAGGCAGGAGAGCTTCCATCCTGATCCACAGGCAGAAGGCAGAGATAGACTGGACCTTGTGTGGGCTTTTGAAACTTCAAAGCATACCCTAGTGACATACCTTTTCCAATAAGTAGCACCTCCTACTCCTTCCAAAACAATGCCACTAACTTGAAATCAAAAATTAAAATACGTTAGCCAGTGGGAGCTTCTCTCATTCAAACCAGTGTATCTTATAATCAGAAAGCTGGCATGAAATATGGATAGAGGGCATTAGATTATATACACCACTTGTCCAAATGTCTCCACTGTTTTAGGCAACATCTGGAGCCTGAAATCTTTGCAGCCTCTTCATCGAAGCTAGATCTCAGAAGTGAGGGAATTGGGGAAGGATGATAGAGAAGTCAAATCGGTGAATGTTTTACAAACCCCAGAAGCCAACCCCTTATCCACTGCCTTTCTGAACCCCCTTGGGGCAGAACTCTGCCTTTAGCACAAAAGTGAACCAGGATAACTGGGATATAAAGTTTGGAATATAATTTTCTGTCTGTTATAGCTGTTAAAATATCATAAAACATTAGTGATAAACTAAGTAACTTTAAAAATGAGAGGTGGTTTTTTCCTACTTTTAAAAATGACATGTACCAGCCTCATTTCTCTCTACTTACTGTTTCTCCCACCAACTAAACTGAATTTGAATAAAGGGCTTTAAATTGAATTCTATCACCTTTTGATAGCAGCACCCATGGGGTTCAATATTATCAATATTATCCTGGTGACACACATTTTAGCTCTAAACTTGCTGCGGACAATTATTTCTGAAGAAAGCCAAAGAATAAAAGAAAAATTTGAATATTTAATATCACAGAATCTTGACAAGCAACTCAAACCATATTATTCTTGTCCTAAATATTGCTCTTGAATTTGTCTTCTTAAAGTAAATATTCTTTGGCAAGCATGTCCATTACATCATTCACTAATCCATTTCTCACTCTCCGTCTTCAAAAACTTCGAGATTAAAGTGGAGAGGTTAGAGATCCTCCTGTATTTCTCCTAAAAAACCAAGTCCTATCAGCCATGCCACCTTCACCAGTGGCCTCCTGGTCTTCAGTGTCTTAATTCTTGGAGTCTTTGAGTTGCTTTAAGAGTGTTACAAGTCATCTGGGATCCCTTCTTGCTCACTCTCATCCTTGGCCTCTGCAGAAGCTGTTAAGGCTGCATGAGAGTTATGATCTGCATATTCCGTATTCTTTAGCCTCTGTAGATGACAAAGTTCCCAGTTCAGCTTACTCTTTTTAGTTTTCTTTTACTTCAGATATGAGGTCTTTCTACTCCCCAGTTAGGGGCGTTCTCATGATTCTCTTCATAATGTGTCAGTTTACTCATTGAACAAACCTGTGACTTTAATTTATATGTCTATTGTTCCTGTGTTGTTGAGCCAACTGTCCAAACATTCGTGCTTCTGGAATATAAGATGTCACTATGAACTCAGTTCTTTTCAACTCATCTTTCTCCAAAATTTGGTTTCTATCCCTTTCTGCCCAGCATATCCTGTCACTGCTTTGTCGCCTTCATAATTTTGCTGCTTGTCTTCATCCACTGAATTCCAAACTTCCTATGCTTGCTCTTTAAAAATAAAATAAAATACTCGAATTAATCTAATTTTTCTACTCCTATGTAACTAATAGTCCTTATGTGATCCTGCACCCACACTCTTCCAACAACTCTTGCACCCCTCCTTTCTCCACTCCTTGTCAGTGCCCTCTGCATCCCACTGTCTCCCACGAAGATCATTGCTTCCAGACTCAAGCCTGTTCTCACTGTTTTAGCTTTAGTTAAGTGTGTATAAAATTGTCTCATCTGAAACAAACCAAATGGTATCTTTAATATGTGGTATATCTTTATGTGTTTGCTGCTTGCAGGGGAAAAAAAGGAACTCAACTTACTTTGGCTATGGAATAATTTTCTATTCTTCTATATAATTATGATTTATTACCAAAGCCTTAATTTAAGTCCTAACAACTCAAAGCTTGCATTTTTAGAAGCCTCTTCATTGCTTCCTGAAAAGAAGAGAATCAGCCCTTCATCTGTGTTTAATCATTTTGTATTCATGCTCTCGGCAACCCTTCCCACAGAACAGATAGAAAATACAGAACACTTCTAAAGTCTTACTGGGTTTGTATGCAACCCAGGAGATGCCAGTGTGCTGTAATGTCTTAAATTTATTCTCTTCACATGAGACACTTGGAAATTCATCCTATTTGCAAATTTGCCACTCCTCATCTTCGCAGGCTTACCACTGTACCTGCTGACTCTTACCCATTTTCTTATATACTCTCTTGTTTCTCCATCCTCATTCTGTTCTTGAAAGCACCTTTCTGCTTTCCAAAAGCCACTAGTTAAAGGCTTTCTTGCAATTCATCAGCACAAAAAGTAGAGACAGAGCCTCTTTGTGGTTCATTAGCTAACTAACCTAGTCTATAATATTAAGGCATATAGTTATTCAACAAATACCATATGATATAACAATAATCTCAAGTTATTAACATTATAGATAATTAGATATAATATAGTTGAATAAACATATCCCTGGCATGTTGTGTTTTAAATAGGTATGGCCCCATAGACTCACGTGTTTGAATATGTGGCCTGTGGAGGGAGTAGCTCAATTAGGAGGGGTGGCCTTGTTGGAGGAGGAATGGCTTTGTTAGTTGAAGTGTGTCATTGTTGGGGCAGGCTTTGAGGTCTCCTATGAGCTCAAGCTATGTCCACTGTAGCACACAGTCATCTTTGTAGTCTATGGATCAAAATTCAGACATCTTAGCTCCTTCTCTAGCACAATGTCTGCCTGAATGCCCCTAGGCTGCTCACTATGATGAACTGGACTAAATCTCTCAAACTGTAAGCCAGACCCAATTAAATATTTTCCCTTATAAGAGTTGCCATGGTTATGTGTGTCTCTTCACAGCAATAAAACTCTAAGACACTGAATGTAAAAAAAAAAAACAATAATAAGATATTTAAATTTAAGTAGCATTACCTGAAGATGATGTAATCCAAAGGCAGATAAGCAAATGTGTCACACAGTCTACTTCCCACCCAAAAATCCTTCCCTAGACCCTCCACTTTGTATCATTTCTCAGTAGCACCATACTCAGATACAAACAAGCAGAACTAGAACTAAGAAGTCTGTTCTTCTGAGGTGTACAGCATTTTCTTAAATAATTTTCTGAGTTGTATGGCAAATCTTAAATGTATTTGTAAACAAAATGCATTCTCCTTTTAAATATAGGGTAAGTATAGTGTAATGAAGAGATAATTTATAGTCTAAAACATCAAAGTTGGGAATAGGGCACAGTTAATATTTGTCCATTATGTAATATTAATGACAACCCTTTGGAACATTTCTGCCTACATTCTGTTTCTCCATGGCCCCAAAAGAAGAGTGCATCTTTACATATGGGATTGTATCTGAATGCAATGGCCAGAGTTTTATTTAAATAGGGATTATCTATATGATAAACTATTTACTGTGCTTCTTCTGTCACTCTCAGCAGTCATCTAATGTGTGATTTGTCAGTGGAAAGAGAAAAGGTGTTTATAGATGAATGTAACTTATAGAAACTTTTGAAATATTGATTCCTTTATTTTCTTAAGGGAAAAATAGATATTTATCTAATACACACAATTAAAACTCTCATTGAGATCACAATATGTAATGATATTTTTTCTTTATTTTTTAAATTTATTTTTACACTCAATATTCCATTCGCTGCCCCTCCATCCACCCTCCAACTGGTCCACATTCTACACCTCCTGCCTATCCCACCCTGTCTCCATGTGGATGCCCCCAGCCCCGACCCCACCTGACCTCTAAACTCCCTGGGGCCTCCAGTCTCTTGATGGTTATGTGCATCATCTCTGAATGAACATAGACCCTGAAGTCCTCTACTGTATGTGTGTTGGGGGTCTGATATCAGCTGGTGTATGCTTTCCGTTTGGTGGTCCAGTGTTTGAAAGATCTCGGGGGTCCATATTAATTGAGATAGCTGGTCCTCCTACAAGATCGCCCTTCTCCTCAGCTTCTTTCAGCCTTCCCTAATTTAACAATAGGGGTCAGCTGCTTCTGTCCATTGGTTGGATACATATATCTACATCTGACTCTTTCAGCTGCTTGCTGGGTCTTTCAGAGGGCAAACATGATAGATCCCTTTTTGTGAGTACTTCATAGCCTCAGTAATAGTGTCAGGCCTTGAGACCTACCCTTGAGCTGGATCTCACTTTGGGCCTGTCGCTGGACCTTCTTTTCCTCAGGCCCCTCCCCATTTCCATCCCTGTAATTCTTTCAGACAGGAACAATTATAGGTCAGAGTTATGACTATGGGATGGGAACTCCATCACTCACTTGATGTCCTGTCTTCCTGCTGGATGTGGCCTTTATAATTTCCTTCTCCCTACTGTCATGCATTTCATCCAAGGTCCCTCCCCTTGAGTCCTGGGAGTCTCTCACCTGCCAGGTATCTGGTGCATTCTGGGGATCCCCCCAACTTCCTATTTCATAAAGTTGCCTGTTTATATTCTTTCTTCCGGCCCTCACCCAAAATCAAATCAGGCTCCCCTCCTCCCCACCTTGTCATTTTCCCTCCCAGGTCCCCCTCTCCCTCCCCATTTGTGATTGCTTTCTTCTCTCTCCCAAGTGGGACTGATGCATCCTCACCTGAGCCCTTCAGATTGTTGATATTTCTGAGTTGTTGTTGTTGTTGTTGTTGTTGTTGTTGTTCTTGTTCTTGTTCTTGTTCTTGTTGGTTTTGTTTTTATTTGGGGGTGGTAATATGCACTTATTAGTGAGTGCATACCATGCGTGTCGTTTCATCTGAGTTACCTCACTCAGGATCCCAAAATATTCCAAGCCATATCTTTAATGGGAGCTTGAAGTCGTATATGCAAACGTCTAAATGGATAGCCCAAAATCTACAATACAGTCATTAGTTCTTCCTCCAGTTCCCATAATGCACACACATATGGGTCTTTGTTGTCTGCTTTGGGTGATTAAAAACTTCTGTCTCAGAAGTGACTCAAGTCACAAACTAGACATGTGTTTTCCTTGCTGCTTTGCTTTTCCAAATTTGAATAAATATAAAATCACTCCTGTGTTTTTCTCCAGGGACCCTTGGTGTTCATGAATTTTTCTATTAACCCTACTTTAAGCTGGGTCAAATTATTTCTTTTTTTTTCTTTTTGTTAATTAATTCTTTTATTCTTTTACATTTCAAATGATATCTCTCTTCCCTGTTACCCTTCCACACTACCCTATCCCATCCCTTCTCTCCCTCCGCCCCTTTACCTCTATGAGGGTGCTCCTCCGCATACTACACACTCCTGCCTCACCACTGTAGCAACCACCTAAGCTGGGGCATCAAACCTCCACAGGTTGAAGGGCTTCCACTCCCATTCATGTCAGATAAGGTCATCCTATGCTATATATGTATCTGGAGCCATGGATCCCTCCATATGTATATACACTCTTTGGTTGGTGTTTTAGTCTTTGGGAGCCCTGGGTGGAATGTTTAGTAGATATTGTTCTTCTGATGGGGTTGCAATCCCCTTCAGCTCCTTCAGTCGTTCCCCTAGCTTTTCCATTGGGGTCTCTGGGCTCAGCCCAATGGTTGGCTATGAGTATCTTCATCTGTATTGGTCAGATGCTGGTAGAACTTCTCAGGGAACAGCCATACCAGGCTTCTGTCAGTAAGCGATTCTTGGTATCAGCAATAGTATCTGGGTTTGGTGTGTGCAGATGGGATGGATAGGTAGGTAGGTGGTCTCTGGACTGCCTTTTACCTTCAGTCTCTGTTCCAGTTCTTGTCCCTGTCTTTCCTTTGGATTTCCTTTGGTTTAAAATTTTTGAGGTGGGTGGGTAGCCCCCATACCCCAAACTGGGAGCTGTGCCTATTTACTGGAGGTGGTCTCTACAGGTTCTATCTCCTCTTTGTTGCTTATGTCAGCCAAAGTCATACAAGTTGAGTCCTGGGAGCCTCTTGCTTTCCTGGTGTCTGGGACTTTCTAGTGACTACCCTCAGTCCCCCACTGCTACATATTTCTATTAGATTTTCTGACCCACTGTACTTCTCTCCTATCCCTTCCAATACCTGATCCTGCCCCCCTTTTATTCCTCCTGCTCCTCTCTCCTTCCAAGTTTCCTCCCTTGCTCTATCTCCTGTGATTATTTTGTTCCCACTTCTTTGTAGGATTGAAGCATCCACACTTTGGTCTTCTTCCTTAAGCTCCATATAGTTTATGGGTTGTATTATGTGTTTTCTGAGCTTTTGATCTAATATCAGTGTTACAGTCCATGTGTGTTCTTTTATGTCTAGGTTATCTCACTCAGGATGATATTCTCTAGTTCTATCCATTTGCCTGTTAGCTTCATGAAGTCACTGTTTAAATAGCAGATAGTACTACATTGTGCAAACATATCACATTTTCTATATCCATTCTTTTGTTGAAAGACATCTGTGTTGTTTCCAACTTCTGACTATTATAAATAAGGCTTCTATAAACATAGTGGAGCATGTATATCTGTTATATGTTGGAGCATCTTTTGGGCATATGCCCAGGGGTTGTATAGTTGGGTCCTCAGGTAGAACTATTTCTAGTTTTCTTAAGGAACCACCAGATTGATTTCCAAAGTAGTTTTACTAGCTTGCAGTCCCACCAGCAATGAAGGACTGTTCTTCTTTCTCCATATCCTCAACAGCATCTGTTGTCACCTGAGTTTTTGATTTTAGACATTCTGATTGGTGTGAGGAGGAATCTTGGGGTCATTTTAATTTGCATTTCCCTGATGACTAAGGATGCTGAATATTTCCTTAAGTGCTTCTTAATCATTTGAGATTCCTCAGTTGAGAATTCTTTTTTTAGCTTTGCACCCCATTTTAATAGGGTTATTTGGTTCTCTGGAGTCTAACTTCTTGAGTTCTATGTATATTTTGGATATTAGCCCTCTAATGGATGTAGGGTTCATAAAGATCTTTTCCCAATCTGTGGGTTGCCATTTTGTCCTATTCTTAACATAAGAACTAGATGCTTCTGTGCCTTCTCTTTACTCCAACCATTTGCCACATAATATTCACATCATATTTTAGGGATTATCATTTTGTAGTAGATTTGACATTTTGTGTGTGTGTGTGTGTGTGTGTGTGTGTGTGTGTGTGTGCGTGTTTTAAAGTCCCTACACTCTAAAACTGTGTCTTCTTAACTTAGTTCTTCTCTGTTCCTGGATTTCTCACACCTCTCCATTGTGTGCATTTTGGCTTTATGAATATTGCATATTTCATTTCACTCCTGGACTTTCCCAGATATTGTTTCTCATTAAATCCTGTATTCTGTAGCACTCTGGTTCCTTTCCAGTAAATTTCTGCCTTTCGGTAAAGATAGATAGAAAGATCTTGATTCATAACACTGAGGCTCAGTGCCCATCCCATGAGCTATCTTACTATGGCCCTGGCCCTCAGAAAATTCTTGCTATGCTTTAAGAAGCAGTTTGATCATTGAGGTGACATCTTCTGGGAAGTGTTTTCTGAGAGCATAAAGAGGTTGTGTTCCAGAGATAGCCAAGGTTGTACCTTGTTCTGCAGCAGGACTTGGTAATGTGTAAGAGTCACCCAGGTGGTACTGGTTTTGAAGGCATGAAGGGGTCATCAAGAGCAGCTGAGACTCAGCACAGTTAGAGGCCATGGAAGGCCATTGGTGAAGGGGCAGTCACGGTTTGCAATTGATGGCCCAGGACTGAAGGAGTCATGCAAAGGAATTGAGGCTTGGCACCATGAAGACAGTCTATGAGAGGCTATTGGTGAAGCCTGGTTACATCGGAAGACAGCAGTGGTTTGGAAATGCCAGTAGCATGCAATGACCACCAAGAATGGCAGCAGCAGTGGAGTACAGGCATCTGAAGCCTAGAAGACAAGATGTGTGCTACAAAGGGCAGAGCTGGAGAAGTGACCAAAGCCCTTAGAGGAGCCCAGAAGATCATGCGTTGGATCCCAGACATTGATTTTGCTTTTGATTGTGACTGTCCCCTAATATTTTTCCCTCTTGGAGAAAGTGTTTTAGTGAAGCCCACAGTTAAGAGACTTTGAATTTTAAAAGATAATGGACATTTTAAATTGATTAAACTTTTAATATGTAAAGAATGTGGGACTTTTAGATCATTTCTGTTGCTGTTGTCTTTTCAGTATGACTAAATGTGTGAAAAGAGCAGAAAAACAATCAATGCTCATATGGTACTTTCATCTTTGTAGAAACTTCTGGTTTAATTGGAATCTTCCATTTCTCTTTGCTTTTTTGGCTTCTTGTTTTACCCTCTTCCGTTCTCCCATTGTGACCTCTCCCTCCTATTTTCCTCTCTCCTTGTTGCACTGATTCTTCACATATCTATTCCATATGTTACTTAAGAATTTTATCTCATGAGCAGTATGACAGCTCATTGGATGTGCACTGAACATCAATGATTATTTTAACATGTTTTAATTTTGTTGCAAAACTGATGTTGATGATAATTTATTATTATTATTATTATTATTATTATTATCATCACTATTACTATTATTTAACTTACTAATTTCCTAAATTGTTTCCACTTAATTTTCTCTATGGCTAGTTTTCTTGATTTGATCTCTCATTGTCTAGAAAGACTATGAAACAAGTGTCCAAAAAAAGGCCAGTAAAATTTGAATTTTCATTGTTACAATACCCTGAAACAATCATTATTTGATTATTATACTTGACAGATCCAGCTAGGACAAACTGAACACTGCTTTTCTATATAATTTTGAAGTCATGTCTCCATTAATTTCTAGAAGCCAGTAGTTCTCACTGACTTTTTTTTTTTTCTGATTTTAAACTGAAATATTAGAGTCTCAAAAGCATTCCTGTGATTAAAAGCTAGTATCTCACACACCTGTCAATTGGCTTTTTCTGCTGATTTCAGCTCACACAAGAATGTTTCATTCATCACAACTAAGGAATAAACACACTGTGTTAGTTTTCCTGTACTGGGATATTGTGCCATACACATAGCTAATCTGTAAGTCTACTTGCCATCCTAAAATCTACAACAGTTCCTTATACAACATAATATATGATAATCAGGTATTTTGTAAATTGTGTCTGTTTTGCCTTAACCAATCTTGTTATTGCATCAGGCTATGCATTTGAGGGAAGAATGTTATAGAGAGATGTGACCCACTAGTCTTAGAACTTTGATAGACTTCTTACGCAAAATATTTAGGTATCAAAGTTTTTCTTCATTGATTTTTAATCCTTAGTGTTGTTTACAAGTGTGGAGCTTTTCTTTTGTTATGTTAAGTTGTCACTGAGCCCTGTCTGATGTGCTTGTGTGCACTCCGAAGCTATCTAAGACTCTCATTTACTTCTTTGATATTCTACTTTCCTGAATCTTTGTCCTCATGCAATGCTATTTACACCATCATTTATTAGCAGTTTGTTTATATGGTATCTTGAGTTGCTTACTTTTTTGAGTAAATTAGTGATAAAGATAACTTGAAAGGGATGAGTTTTTATGTCCCTTTCTACAACGTTTACATGGTATAACAAGCCTTTGCTTTCACACACACTCAATACTGAAATACAAGGAGGGTAATTTCAGTTACTTCTTCTTTTTTTAATAATTAAAAAAATCCGTTGTCCTGCTTTGGCCTCTGAATCTTCAAAGCAATGACTCACAATTTGCAACATTCTTTGCCTCCTTCTGGCTTGCAGCTGGCAGGGTGGGCATAATGGTTGTATGCCTTGGCTCTCTTGCCACAGTCCTAGAGAAAGGGGAGCCAAGAGTTTGGTCATTCTGACACCAGACACTGTAAGCAAAGTGTGGCTATGTTTTCTCTGGCAAATGAGGGAGATGGCCCCTGGTTGACATTGACTGGGTGGTTTTTGGTTACCAGCTGCCGAACTCTGGGACCTTCCTGTTCCCTGAAGGCTCTCAGCCACCAGCATGAGGTAATGTTTCCTTTGTCTTCAGCAACACTTGTCACAACCAACTTTTAGACTATTAGATAAAAGCTAAGTTTATGATTTTCATTCCTCATTAAAACAGATCATGTGAAGAAAACATAAATCGGAGCTTTTTTCCAGATTTGCATGTTGTGGTCTACCCTTGCTTCCTGTTTACTATTGAGTTACTTCAAAAGACTGAAATTCTAGGGTCTTTAAATCTGAATCCACAAATTACATGCAACATGCTAAGCAAATAAGAGATTTTTGGTTAGTTTTGTACAGATCTTATGAACAGACACGGGATTTGAACAGACAAGTATAGGAAATCCAGTCAGCTTATCTAGCCATTTACCCTATCTGCATGGCATACCTTCCCTATGTTTTGTTCTAATGATAATTATGTCAAAGTTAATGCCTTTAGAATTAAGAGAGACAGGTAGTAATTAGGTTTCCTAATTCTAGGAAGATTGGTTTTAAAAAAGTCACAAATGAGAAAAAAAAATCAAACAACTGGCTAAGTTGGTGTCTTAGATAATTCATGGATTATAGTAGCTGCCTATCAAACTTTAATGACTACACATGAAGTTGTTCTATATTTAATGTGTGCAGTAAATTCCTTTTAGGATAAATACATGGAGGGTGAATGACCTTGTTAGTTAAAATGCTGCTTGACATAATTTTAAAAATTACAGCAATCTTCTAATGCTAGCAAGGCTTATAGTTGATGGAGTGCTTCCTGAGCATAATTTATTCCCCAAACATGAAGAACCAAACTTCTAACTGGGCACAACAATATAGGTCCAGAAACAATGTGATGAGGTCATCATCTCCCCTCACCCTTAAAAACAAGTATGTCATTGGGAGCAGTATAGGTCTAGAAACAACGTGATGAGGTCATCATCTCCCCTCATCCTTAAAAAGCAAGTATGTCATTGGGACTCAAACTTCTTCCTCCTTGCTTCTTGCTCAGTAATTGTTGCCACAATTCACTCTATTTCTAGTTCCTCTCACTGTATACTGTAGCTTTTGTGTGGTTTGAATACTCCTTAAGATTAACACAAGCATAAAACATGTTACAGCTGTCACTTGATCTATGATAAGTCTCTGGAATAGAAATTCTTTAAAGGTGAACTTTGGATGTGTTACTTATTTGAGAAATGCAGGAAATTTTCATGTCTGCCTGGGAATGTGCAACGACAGACATGTGAGATGTAAAAACATTGATCCTGGAGAAAGATAGACCTTCTGTGTACCTCTACTTCCTTCCTCAGAATTGGAGGAACACTGGAGACTGGAGTTACTTTTAAATCTTTCTTCCTATGTAGAAATAGGAATGTGTGTGTGTGTGTGTGTGTGTGTGTGTGTGTGTTGAACACATATGTATTCAAACATTTGTCATGAGGATATTTATTAGTGACAAATTTTTGAGAGCCTTCAACAGTGTCCAGTGTTTAGGTCCATTGGTTAAATAAATAAGAAAGTTGAGAGGAATATGAATCTCTCTTCTAGATGCTAAATGAAAAGTAGGAAACAGTTACAGATTCCAGAGTATTAAGAACTAAGATTAGATGTTAGATATATTATATGAAAAGAACTATTAATGTGACGTCAACTCACATTTGGTCTCACCCTTGGAGCAAGCACTTAGGGGAAGCTGTCAAGAATTCCTCTGCCTCTGTGATTTATGCTCCAAAGACACTGAAGAACATAGCACTTCCCCCCTTCCCACTGTCTCCTTTGTGTAGATGTGCACTGTAAACAGTCCCATTTCCCCTTCATGCCTTCCTTTCTTCACTTCATTCTAATAATGACCTGTAAGTACAAGAAAAATTACTGTCAGGTAAAAGCTTTCTTAATAGATCCTGCGATGAAAATTATAATTACTTTAAAGCAGTAAAATTGTAATGCCAAGAGGTAAGACTAAAATGTGTTCTTCCTCACCACTCTATCACCTCTTCAGTGATACAACCTGAAGTCCTGAAAGAGTTTTCTCCCCTCAAGAACTGACACCACAGTATCTCTACCTTTCCACTGCTTACAAGAGCCGTTTCTCTCCAATATGTGTCTTATTATCACTCATTGGGATAAAATTAAAAGGAAATCTAACTCTTAGAATTAATGGTAAATATTGTATTTTAATGGAGTTTGCACATACCTTTGCCTCACAATTAAGACTGGCTATCTGTCCTGTTGACACTAGACTTGTGTACATCATAGATTGTGGCTGCTGTGTAAATGAGTGTTGTAAGATAGTATAGGTCACACACTTTCATAACAATGAAGTTTTTCTGAAATTGGATGAGTGCTATGGTAAGTATATACATATATCATTTTATTTCATTCATTTAATGGTTCATGTGCTAATATTCTTCTTGGCAGTTGTAGAGTCTGAGGTTTAAATACACAAAGTCCATGAGAAGTGTACAGTTCGATCCAAGTACACTGAAACTGACACACACCTTCTTGTTAGTCACAGTTTCCTCATTTGTCTATAGATGACACAGTACCTGGATTTAAGAAAGCACTTTCCACACATATGGAAGTAAATTAGTGTCCATCTCTGTCTTTGAAAGAAAACCCTTTTCTCTAAGAAATCACAAGAGCTTTTGGAAATTAATGAGATTACATTTTTTAAATTGTTTTACAGTAGCTACTTGACTTCATAGTTCAAGATAAATGCTAGTAGTCAATCACTTTCGTTCAGCACGAATTTTTCTGACAATAAACATACTGAATTATTTAAGTTTCTGTAAAATCAGTTTTGTGCTTGATTATCTAAGATAGTGTTTATTTTATTTCAGTCCAATAAATACTTGTTGAATGTCTGCTATGGGCCAAGCACAGATACCAATATAAGGAATATCATTTGGGGTTTGATGGGGTAACACATACCATGTTGAGAGTAGGCACATTGGGAAAAGAGCACACACAGGCTAATTAGATTTCATTAAGGGAGAGAAGTACTTCAGGTCTGTTGATTCTAATTTTATGTAATTTGAATACAAGTAAAAGAAAGTCAGATAAGAGAGAGGAGTGACAGTGTACTGTAGGAGGTATCAGAGTGAGCAGATGCCCTGGAGATGCTGAATCATTTGCTTAGAATATGTCATGCTTCACTGCCATGTTTTGGGAGATAGAGGTCATGAAAAGGACACTAGCAAGCTGGAAAGAATAGAGAAGTGCAATGTGCAGAAGGTTGTCTTTGTGGTACAGAATGGCTGTGTGCTTGTAAATAGAAGTCATATTATAATGCTCAAATACACCAGATACACTCTGGTGAATGTGACTGAGAATGTGAAAGGAATGTAACACAGCTCTCCTTTGCTTTATTCAATACCCTTGGGCTATACACATGTGTGTAAAGAAAACATTTCCAAATTGATGACTAGTAAAACAATTTCAAGAACACACGAGAATTAAACTCAATAGAACATGATGCAAAAGGCCAGTCATAGAGGGAATAAGGCTTGAAGTACCTTATTTCCAGTTCAGATGGAATAAAAAAAGAAGTGATGGGGAAGTTCAAATGGTTTTCTATCAGTCAACCTCTTCAGACCTGTATTGTCAGCCCATAAATGAATATCAATTCAACTATTGGATGATCCCATATGATAACTCATGTTATCATATTAACTCTTCAAAGAAGATTTGTTGAGCATGTGCATCTTTTGGAGAACATGCGGGGACCACCTGAACATGGAATGACTTTGAAAGGGTTCTAGGAAATGGATGCACTAAGCACTTCTTTGCATGATGGTAGATGCATATTCATCTAGAAAGAGTTTCTAGGGAACTGCTAAGGAACTTCAATAGCAAAACTGACAATAAATCCCTTTGGTCAGTACTTTTGCCCATTTCCTCTCTCTCTCTCTCTCTCTCTCTCTCTCTCTCTCTCTCTCTCTCTCTCTCTCTCTTTCTCTCTCTCTCTCTCTCTCTGTGTGTGTGTGTGTGTGTGTGTGTGTGTGTGTGTGTGTGTGTGTCTGTGTGTGTGTTTGGTTTTGTTTGTTTGCTGGTTTGTTTGGTTTTTGAGACAGGGTTTCTCTGTGTAGCCCTGGCAGTCCTGGAACTCACTCTGTAGACCAGGCTGGCCTCGAACTCAGAAATCCACCTTGCCTCTGCTTCCCAAGTGCTGGGATTAAAGGCGTGTACCACCACTGCCCGGCCTCGTCTGTGTTTTATATTTCTGAAGGTTGGAGATCTGTGGCACCCATCATCCCATTTGTATGTTCCTCCTTCCTTTGATAGGAGGGTATTTCAGTATTTCCTATCAAGTGTCCCAGAAAATGCACTACAACCATCAGGGCTACAAATATTAATGATTATTAATTTAAAAAACAGAATGTTCCACACAAATGAAACTTCTGATTCAAGCTTCCAGAATAATGTGAAGCTATCCTAAAATGTAGAGTATGTAGTCAGAGACTGAGCTACAGGGATAATATCACAAGCTGTATCATCAAGGTGGAGAATGGGGACTTCACTCAATGAAGGAAATGTAGGAACCACAAGGAAATAACATAAGAAAAACCGTTATGCAATGACTACATATGTTTACTTCTTTCATTAAAAAGTATATATTTCTTTGAATATAATTAATTTCCAACCTTCTCCTTTTTGGTAAACACTGGCATTTCATTTCTTAACTATTAAGAGCATTATCCTACAAACAAAGGTTACTTGATGAAATCAGTATTTAGACAGAAAATTCTAGAGATCATATTTGAAACACTTTTCCTCTTTTTTCCAGTTATATACTCTGTTTCAGCAAAATAAAAGTTATGTAGTTCTTACCTGTGAAATAACCTTCAGTCAACCCACAAAGCCATCAGGCTAGGGAAGATTTCAATATACTGCTGTTTTTCTCCAAAGTATCTGGTCTCTCACATACAAATATATAACCAAACATAACTAAAACACAGTGAGAAAGACAGAGAGAGAGATGGAGACTAAGAAAGTCAAAAAAGAAGGGATAAAATTAGAGAGACAGAGACTGAAAAAGACTAAGAGGAGATGGTGACAGAAAGAAAAAGGGAGACAAGAAAAAGGGAGATAGGAGAAAGATATAGATAGAAAGAGATAGAGAAAAGTAGATTTTGTTTTTTAAAGTCCTCTAAAACTGGATCCATCAATATTATATGATTTATTACTATTGTGTGCTCATAATTCTTTGGTTATTGAATCTATACAGTTTCTATCTGCAAGTTATATATTTTTATAAATACCACTTGATGTAAACATTTGAAATAATTGTAGCTAACTTGTGGCATATATTTTATTCTAAGGCAGCATGAGAGAACAAACTGTGTGACATTTTTTAAAACATAGTCTGTTCACATACATCCTTTCATAAAACATATACACAATTAAGTATTTCATACAAAGAAATGAGAGCATTTACATGTCTTTAAAAGACTGAATTTATCCTTAAGTGTCAGTTACATGGCATTAATTACAAAGTCTTCTCTGGCACCCATGTTAACATATTTAACATTATCTTTTATCTAATGACATATTAAAATGAAGTATTTGAATAATAATTGTTTATGAAACTAGATTCTAAGCTGTTATCAATTATTGAAAAAATATTAAAATCTCACAAACATATTTTAAACCTCTAGTTCTTTCATTAGTTTTTCATTAATAGATTATTGTATTTTTATCATGATATAATCTATATATCATAAATTTTTTCTTTTAATCAGTTTTTAGGTGCATATCAGTCACAATATGTTCATATAGATATATAAATTTAAAACTCAAGGAACTAATATATTAGCTAACTTTCTATTACTGTGGCAAAATAACTGAGAGACTGTGTCCTGGTTAGCCATGTAAGGGATGGAATGATATGGCCCCCCACTCCTGAAACAGAGCCAGAAGTGTGTAGGCCTCCACAAGTGTCAGTGGCTGCTATAGGGATAAGGCTTTTTTGTACGAAAATATTTATTTTTTACTTTCTGTTCCTCATTTGGAATGTAAAGTGTAACCTCTCTGCTGAGGTTAATAACTCCATGATGATCTGTGAGTATGGCAGGTGAGGATGTGTCCAATGTCTCAGCAAAACAGTAGAATGCTATATAACCTTCAGGACAGCCCTTAAAGCTGTAGGAAAGAACTCTGAAAACATGAGTTAAAAAAATATATAATTTCTCAACTATGCAAAATATAAAGATGCAGTATGAACTTTAGGAGCATATTGGATCCAGAAAAACAGAGGCAACTGCACAATTATCCAGCTTGTCAGAAAGAACTAAGGAAAGAGATAAAGAGATTTAGGAAATGATGACCACAGGACAAGGTCCCACCCAGCTAAGCTTACAAAGTCAAGCAGATCTCTAAATTCTTTTGCAATGTTAAAAACAATGTACTTGCTGTTCTTTTCCTAAAAGTCAAGGAGCTGTGTTTATGAAGTGCATGCTGAAAGGAGCCTGATATGGCTGTCTCCTAAGAGGCTCTGGCAAATACAGAGATGGATGCTCCCAGCCAACCATTGGATTCAGCACAGGGATCCCGAATAGAGGAGTTAGAGAAAGACCTAAAGAATTGAAGGGGATTGCAACCCCACAGGAAGAACAACAATATCAACCAAACAGTCCCCCAAGAGCTCCCAGTGACTAAACCATCAACAAAGGAGTACACATGGCTCCAGCTACATATGTTGCAGAAGATGTCTGCATCAATGGGAGGAGAGGTCCTTGGTCCTATGAAGGCTTGATAGATGCCTCAGTGAAGGGAAATTGATTGTGGGGAGATAGGAGTGGGTGGGTGAGTGGAAGAACACACTCATAGAAGCGGGGGGCCGGGGGGGGGGAGGAGGATGGGATAGGGGTTTTTGGGGGCGGGAACCAAGAAAGGGAATAACATTTGAAATGTAAATAAAGAAAATATCCAATAAAAAAAAAAGGAAAAAAATAAAATGCTGTTGAGCGAGTTGGTCAAGAGGGAACCAGGAATAAATGACTGAATTGATATGTAAATAAGAAGAACACTAGGCTATTGGTCTGCATTAGATGAGATAGCAGAGAAAAACACCAGTTGTTAGAATTTTTTCTAGTGACACCTGAGCTTTCTGAAGATCTCTGGAGAGTGAACATAGCTCTTCAAGAAATTTTTTCTAAAGAATTTCTGATTTTGGTTGGAAAAAATCCATGGAGAGTGAGCTCGACTCTTTTATAATTTTTCATAGCTCTTTCAGATTTTTTTTTTCTAATAGGATTTCTGACCTTGGTAAGAAACGTCAAGAATCACCTAGAGAGCTAACACAGCTCTTTAGGAACGTTTTCCTTCTTTCTTTCTTTCTTTCTTTCTTTCTTTCTTTCTTTCTTTATTTATTTATTTATTTATTGGATATTTATTTATATATTGGATATTTTATTTATTTATATTTCAAACGTTATCCCCTCTTCCAATTTCCCTTCTGCAAACCCCCTATCCAATAACTCACCCCCTGCCTCTATGAGGGTGCTCCCCCAACCCCCTCCTCACCCCCACCTCACTACCCTGACTAGCAGATATCTAGAAAGAATTGCTTGAAGAGCTAACACAGGTCTTTTATAATTTTTTTTTCTGGTTTCCTAATTTTGATTGGAAAACTGTGGAATTACTTTTAGAATTTTTGTAACAGGATTTCTGACTTACTTGAAAAATCCAAGAATTTTTTTTTATAGCAGCTTTATAAACTCTAGTCATGGTCAGAACACCCATGAGCTATCTGAAGAGCATTTAGAATTGTCTCAAGCAATGACAGCTATCTTGAGCAGACTACAGAGCCAGCAGCTATCTACAGAAAACTATCTAGAGAGCCCTCTCGAGCAGAACATATTCCAAGGCTTGTCCTTGGTACTGTGAAAATTAACTAAAAAGAAGGAAATGTTAATTTTGGTTTAGAGGGTGAGAAGTTTGGATGAGTAGTTATCTATTTCCATTGTTCCCTGACTATCTTGAAGTTTATCGTTTAAAGGGGAGCATCTGACAAAGCAACTGATCAACTTTCATCAAGAAAGAAACAGAGGACAATCATTAGTCAAATCTAGGACTCGAACCTAATCAGTGGTGCCACTCCCATTTTAGGCATGTCCCCTTTATTAATCAATTATCTCGAGAAATGCCCCCAGGGAAGCATTTACTTTATTGTTTGCTTCTCAGACTTAAATTATTAAGATTAAGAATTATACTTTTGATGCTCCATCATGTAATAAGGACACATGCTCCACCATGTTCATAGCAGCCTTATTTATAATAGCCAGAAACTG
>JADRCD010224503.1:46905-66141 GCA_019843815.1 Montemys delectorum | reverse complement strand
GAGAGAGAGAGAGAGAGAGAGAGAGAGAGAGAGAGAGAGAGAGAGAGACTCATTCAAGGAACCAAGAAGTAAGGATGGCAAGGAACAACACCTAAAATTTGTTTACTGACTTCCACAGGCACACTCACAGTCACACACTTATATATAAATAAATGTAAAATTGGTGGCCTTTTGATGTCATAGTAGCAAGCACACTATGAAAAGAATCAGGAAAACAACTGCATTCAAAATAGATACATGGCTGGGCAGGGGTGGCACACGCCTTTAATCCCAGCATTTGGGAGGCAGAGGCAGGCGGATTTCTGAGTTCGAGGCCAGCCTGGTCTACAAAGTGAGCTCCAGGACAGCCAGAGCTATACAGAGAAACCCTGTTTCGAAAACTAAAAACCAAAAACCAAAAACAAACAGACAAACCCAAAAAAATGAAAAAACACAAAATAGATACATACTGAAAAACAAACAAAAATCCCTAGAATGAGCACAAAAAACAAGGAAGGGAGAGGCAGTTATTTTATAACGTATAATAGTAAAGAATATCCACTTAAAGTCAACACTTGAAAAAGGAAAGACCTCCCATGCTATGGATTGGCATGTAAAGACAACTGTAATTCCAAAAGCAAACTTCTAGGTTCCATGCAATATATATGAAATTTCAATAGCATTCTTTATATAGAAACCCAACATTCCTAAAGCATATATGAAAGCATAAAAGAACATAGTTAACTAAAGCAATTCTGAGCAAAAAACAAAACAAAACAAACAAACAACAACAAAAAACCAAAAACAATGTTTATAGTATTTCCACACCTGATCTCCCATTTACTGGGCCCGTGACAAAAGCATCACAAACAAAACTATGAGATCATGGAAGAGGAAACCCAGATATAAATCTATTCAGCTGTAGCCACTGAAGTTTTAGCCACAGTACTGCAAACATACATGGACAGTCTACCCGAGAAGACGATGCTACCTAACGGGATGTTCACATTTCGAATGAATAAAACCAGAACTTCAGTGTGGCAAAATAGTTAACTTAAGTGGATCAAACACCTTAATATACAGTCTGACATTCCAACAGCTTTGCTGGGGGTGGGGGACATTTCAAGATAAGTGTAAGCAAAGCCATTTGGTGCGAGGAAGCGCTCAGGAAATCTTGGCAAGTATTGACAGGCAGCACTGAGTGAAAGGAAAAAGCTGCAGCACAGCAAGACTGAAGAACCAGCTGACAGCCTACAGACTAGGAAAAAGTCTTTGCTAGCTGAGCATGCAATGACAGGACTAGTATGTAAAATATACAGAGACAAAAAGGGGGACAAAGAAGTCATACGACTCAATACACGAATGGGCAGATCAAGAGAATTAAGAATGCTCAAAGGATGGGCTACAAATGACCAGTGAAGCTCCTTCCCCTGACCAGTCTCAAAGAATGATTGCTATCATGGTAGTCAAGTCTTTCTTAGATCCAGCTTTTAGTAATTACTTCACCAACTATGTTATACTTAGTATAATAAAGCTTCAAAAGACCTACAGAATTCTGAGCAGCCTCCTGAAATGAGGAGAAATGAGACATTTCATGAGGAGATATATGTAACCCTTCTTAAGCGAAAGGAGAAATCATGTGATAAGGGACCAATGAAGTGCAAATGCAGCTTGTTAGCTGAGTAAATCATCTATCTATACCTTATTTCAATAACCTTGATCTTGATCTTTTCGTTTGTAGTGGGTATCCAAGCCAAGGTCAACATCATGGGAGAAATGTTCTAAAACTGACTTTGAGCTAGGTGTTGGTGGCAAATACCTTTAAATCCAGCACTTGGGAGGCAGAGGAAGATGGATCCCTGAGTTTGAGGCCAGCCTGGTCTACAGAATGAGTTCCAAGGCAGGGCTACACAAAGAAATCGTGTTTTGAAAACGACCAATAATGAACCTGATTTTTAGCAGCAACTTTATTTCTATCTCACAAATATTTGTCCAGTGTTTGCTCACCACCCTCAATTTTCTTTTTTTACCACACTGTCAAAACCAGCACTGCAACAATTAGTCTTCTTGTAACAATATAGTTGGTGTAAAGAATCCTTCAATTTTGCATGCTTAATTCTGAGTATTCCTCATCTACTATGCTGGCATGTGCAGGATGGTTGAAAAGTACCATCCAATGCATGCTTCAATTTATATATAAATATATTATAATTAAATATATAACAATATGTATTTATACTATAAATTATAACTATATTATAAATAAATATGTATTATATATACACACACATTTTAGATTGTGTGTATCTGGATATGTAGTTAACGTAGATGCCAAGGAGGTAGGTCAGGGGTACCATGTGCTCAACGCTGCAGTGAGGAGACTCATACAGACTTGGGAACTCATCTCTGGCCCTTTGCTAAGCCAACTCTCCAGCCCACATAGTACATGTTTTCTAAAAATACATAAGCTTTATTCAAACAGTGGTGCTGTTTCTGTCCATTACTAGCCTTATACTGGGAAACATAAACATACTTGTCATTAAATAGTCATGTAGGAGATAGAGATTATAAGTAATTGACATGAATGGACTTATGCATTTCCACTGACATGAAAGATTATTGACTGACATTACCTCAGTGCAAATAGATTCTTTATACATTTCCTGTTGATGCTCTTTCGATGTGTTGTTGGTCTTCAACTATGGGCTCAGGCTATTCTGCTTCAGCATTCTATTACAGCAGGGGATCACAGATGAACAAAATCACACCGAAGGTACTTGCCAACCATATTTTCAAAAGTAAAAATAATGATGATGAAAAGTTAGATGGCCAAGCGCTGGTGGTGCACACCTTTAATCCTAGCACTAGGAAGACAGAGGCAGGCGGATTTCTGAGTTCAAGGCCAGCCTGGTCTACAGAGTGAGTTCCAGGAAAGCCAGGGCTAAACAGAAACCCTGACTTGAAAAAAAAAAAATGTTAGGATGCCTTGTATGAGAATAGGCCAGATATAAAAATAACGCTCATTCAGTTACTAGATTAACTTGTTTTACTGCAAACACATTGAACAACTTCAACTTCCCATACTTCCTCATCAAAGGGAGCAGCATCACATTTGAAAATACAATGCTTGGGACTGTAGCAATGGCTCAGCCATCAAAGACCCTGGCTGCTCTTCCAGAGAACTGGGGTTAAGAAAGGTTCCCTGCAGATATACAACTTTAATATATGTATGTTCAGTTCTGAGTCACTGCCCTTATAAACTCAGCAAAATAAAACAATTTATTTAAATAATCGAGTTTTTAAAAAATACTCAGAACTTACTGTCTCTCTTTCATGTGGTTTATTTTCAGAAATATTCAACACAAGTTAACCTTCAATATCTTCACATTTCCTTCATAGGACTCAACCACATGAGATAACTTCATAAATTTTATCTTATTGGTAAAAATGCAACTTTTTTATATTTACAGACAATTTCATTTAGTTGAAATCAGTGGATAAACCTCCCAAGCTGTGCGTAAACCCATTAACAGCAGAAGCTTCATTGAATATTGTTATTGCATAGCCTTTACTCTCTCATTGCTGGAACAAAAGACACACAGCAGTACAACCTATTGTACAGGTTGTTATCTTACAGAAAGCGGGGGGGGGGGGAACCAAAATTATACTTCTGCAGTTCTCATAATCTTACAGTGTCTCTCCATTTTCCTTCATACCTCAAAATGAAAATTGATATTCTACCAGATTTACACTGGTAGAAATATTACCCACTGAGTTTCTTCTCACTGTGAGTTCTTTCATGTCTGAGAAGGTATGTGGAACAGGTGAATGCTTTCCCACACTGCTTACATATATAGGGTTTCTCTCCAGTGTGATTTTTTTCATGTATTTGAAGAGATTTGGAAAAAGTGAACGTTTTCCCACACTGAACACACATGAATGGTTTCTCTCCTGTGTGAGTTCGTTCATGACTGTAGCAATCATCACGTTGGATGAAGGCTTTCCCACACTGCTTACACACATAAGGTTTTTCTCCAGTGTGAATTCGTTCATGTCTTCGCAAAGAAGTTCCCTGAGTGAAAGACTTCCCACACTGCTTACATACATAAGGTTTTTCTCCACTGTGAGATCGCTCATGTATGTGAAGGGATCTGGGGAAAGTGAATAGTTTCCCACACTGCACACACATATACGGTTTCTCTCCAGTGTGAATTCTCTCATGTTTGTGACATCCAGTGGCATAAGCAAAGGCTTTGCCACAATGCTTACACACATAGGGTTTTTCTCCACTGTGAGACCGTTCATGTATGTGAAGGTATGCAGAACATTTGAATGCTTTCCCACACTGCTTACAGACACAGGGTTTCTCTCCAGTGTGAATTCTTTCATGATAATAGCAAGCACTGGAATAGGTGAAAGCTTTTCCACAATGCTTGCATACAAAAGGTCTCTCTCCAGTATGAATTCTTTCATGGATGAGAAGTTGGCAGGAACGAAGAAATGCTTTCCCACATTGCTTACAGGCAAAGGGTTTCACTCCAGTGTGAGTCCTTTCGTGATTGTGACAGGTTCTGCGATCAATGAACGCTTTCCCACAATGTGTACATACATAAGGTTTCTCACCAGTGTGAATTCTTTCATGTTTGTGAAGCTGTGAGGGACGACTAAACGCTTTTCCACACTGCTTACATGTGTGACGTTTCTCTTGAGTGTGACTTCTTTCGTGCCAGAGCAGGCTACAGGAGTCACTCCATGCTTTCCCACACTGTTTGCAAATATACGATTTCTCTTCTGTATAAGTTCCCTCATAGTCATGATCGGTAGTGAAACTCCTAGAGGCTTCGCTAGCTTGTTTATTTTCATAGGGTTTCTGTCTCAGGGGAGGGCTTTTATGCATCCAAAGCAACTCAGAATAAGTGAAGTCCTTCCAACATTTCTTATGTTTCAAAGCCTTCTCCATATGTTGCTGATATTGGCATGGTTTCTCTCCAGTTTGACCTCTGAAGTGCATGTCTGAGGGTAAATGAGTACGGATGTTTCTTTCACATTCAGTTATGGCCGGAGGCACTTTTTCACTCACAACATGCTTTGGACTCTGCCGGTGAGTTTCTCCATACTGATTACCATAATCATATTTACAGAGTCTTTCAACCATCAGAGTTCTGAAAAACATGAAAAGAGTAATACTATAGTTTTATGGTTAGTCAAAGGAAATACTACAGGCTGTGTACTCGTGAGTGCTGTTATTTAAGAGGTAGTGGCAGTTAAAATAAATGCCTGTTTGAGGCCCAACTGTACCATACAAAAGATCCTTTCCCCAAGCTAAGAAATAAGAGTACTGACTTAATTTTCATAAGAACATATAAACTTTGGGGAGGTAAAATGGCTCAGTAGATAAAGGCACCCACTGGGAAGTCTGAAGACAGGAATTTGAGTCCTAAGATCTGTATAGAAGGTGAGAACCCACTCCAGAGGGTTATCCTCTGACCTCCACAATTGTACCACGGTGTACATTCATGTATCAATGCACACAAATAAATGTTTTAAAAAGAGAATCATTATTAACATTAAATGCCTGAACATCTAGCTAGAGGTCCTAGGGATGGCTTACTATCAAATAAGATTCTATAATACTTTTAGGCATTTCACAAACACTAATCGTGTATGTCACCAAGCCAAAGATAACAGTTGAACATTTATAATATAATATAGCTTTCATTATGGAATTTAAAATAAATGAATAACTAAGTAATTTATGGAAGTTGAATCTCAATCTAAACCTAAAATTCACTTTATTTGACACACACCCCTATATTTAAGCTTAAGTATAACATGATTAATATTTTTGAAATTTTGTGCAAAGGGAAGTTGTATAATGAATCACAGGAAAATGTTACATAACTTTGTTGCTAGGATCTTTCAATAGTTCTAAGTGCTCAAGCTCAATGTGTTTACAAAAGATTCTCAGGTTTCCTATCACCACCAAATATTTGATGCACATTTTTCCGGAGGGTAATTTACCTCAGGTTTCCCTTAGGATTTTGGTACTCTTCTTCATTATCTTCTTCTTCTGTTTTCCCTAAAAGTCAACCCAAAGAAATTACTCAAAGCTTACTCAAAATTAATTCTCCTGTTATAATATGACCAAGCGTGTAATATTCGATAACGTTGTTCTTTCACTTTTTAAAAGCATGCAGCTACACAGATGAGTAAGAAACAACTGCTGTGATCAAAATAAAGGAATCTTAGTAGTTTTGTTGTTACCTATGGAGATCAGGTTCATAAAGGTCTCCTTCATCACGTCTCGGTAGAGCTTCTTTTGACTAGAATCCAACATAGTCCACTCTCCTAGAGTGAAGTTCACAGCCACATCCTCAAAGGTCACTGGCTCCTAAAATAATCCACATACATTTATAGGCAGAATAGTGGGAAAACACAAGAGATATATAGTTACGTGCATAGTTTACTTTATGCTTTACTCTTCAAATAGTCACCGTGTATCTGGGTGGCCCCTTCTATTCCACTGTTTCCTTCTACTTTTCATGTGTTTTCCATATATAGTGTACAATATACACTACTTACCCTTCCTTACTCTGGCTTACTTAGAAAGATGGCGCTGGGGTTCAACACAGTTTACAAAAAGTAACATGATACATTTCCTTACCAATGTATTTATGTGTTAGTATTCTATGCGTGTGCCCTTCCCCTGAGCTGGAGTTATAGAAGGTTGTGAGCTACAGGGCATATGTTCTGGAAACCAAACTTAAGTCCTCTAGTAGAATAGTAAGCGCTCTTAACTTTTGAGCTATCTCCCCAGGCCCCAGTACCTTTCTTCTTTATAGTACAACTCACCATAGTATTTATATGTGTGTTCGTGTATACACATTTACATATGCAATTTAATAAACATATATATCATAATTTATCACTTCATTCACTGATATCCAGTTAGGCTGTTGTATGATATGACTATTCTGCAGCAGTGGGAACGCAGTGTAAGAGATGAAAGTCAAAAATCAAGACTGGAAAAAAAAAATCAAGCTAAAATAGACAGAAACTCCCTCTATGCTGAGGGAGAAACCACTGATCTGGCCAGCAACAAACCCAGGGAGCTATAATACCAACCTGCCAAGCAACAAGTGCAGTGGTAACATGGTAACTGAGGTATGCTGGCTAGTTTTATATTGACTTCATAAAAGCTACAGGTCATTTGAGATGAGGGAAATTCAAACAAGAAAATGCCTCTACCAGAGGTTGTCTGTGGGCAACCCTGCACTGCATTTTCTTGAATGATGATTGCTGTGGGAGGGCCCAGCTCATTGCCGGAGGTACTGCTACTCCAGGCAGGTAGTCTGGAATGGTATAAGAAAGCAGGTTGAGCAAGCCAGAGAACAAGCCAGTAAGGAGCATTCCTCCACAGCCTCTGCTTCAGTTCATGCATCCAGGTTCTTGTCCTGACTTCCCTCAATGACCAACTGGAAGTGTAAGAAAAATAAACCACTTCCTCCCCATGTTGCTTTTGATAATGGCGTTTTATCACAGCAACTGAAACTAACGCTTTCTGATTGGATTTGAGGGGTTCTCAACACGAGAGAACACATGGTTGGTACTCTAAATCATTGCTTAGGGAGGTGACAGTTCCAAAGGGGGAATTAGTGTTGTTTTTCTAAATCGACATGCTGTAAAAATGGTTCTCTAAATATTTATAAACATATCCACAGATATGTACTGCTTTCCATCTTAGTGAGGGGGCATTTATTTGCAGGAGTTAATACTTAATGCAGAGATTGGTCAATGTTCTGAGATTAAGTGACAGTTGAATGCTTAGGCCTAAATTAGTCATCAAAGAGAGGTGTGAAATATGGTTTTTTGGACATAATGTAGCCAATATACCTCAATTCACAGAGGCTGTGGTAACCTGCTCAGGATAGTGCCCATCACCCCTTCCTAAGGATACTGGCTGTTAGTGGTTGCGAACACTAATAGGGGAAGGAATCATTTTGTTCAGAGCTATACTTTCCCACACACCAGTAAAAATCAAACCAACAGCTGACCAACAGCTGGATATAGTGGCATACACTTTTAATCCCAAAAGATGGTGGCAAAGGCAGGCAGTACTCTCAAGTTCTAGGCCTACTAGAGCTGCACAGTGAGACCCTGTCTCAAAAGCAAAATATAAAAATCTACCCATGTTCTGCTGGGCAATGGTGGGGCACGCCTTTAATCCCAGCACTTGGGAGGCAGAGGTAGGCAGATTTCTGAGTTTGAGGCCAGCCTGGTCTACAGAGTGAGTTCCAAGACAGCCAGGGCTACACAGAGAAACCCTGTCTCGAAAAACAAAACAAAACAAAACAAAACAAAAAAAAAACAAAAACCACCCACCCATGTTCATTCAAGCAATGCTACTTAAATTCAGTAGGGCACAAAGAGGGGGACCTGTTAGGAAGAAATGCTTCAGAAGGAAGCATTGAGAGTAATGGTGGTATGTGAAAAGAATTTAGAACACATTAAATATATATATACATTTTTCTAAAAAATAAAAATCCAAATAAATTATTTTCTGAATAGTATTTAGCTATTTTTTTTTTGACTTGGCTATTCTAAACTATGAGGTCGTAAGTTTGGATATGAAGATGTTTTTATTGTATGGCCATGTGAATACTTCCTTTACATTTCCTAATCATATAGCTACATCATCAGCTAACTATAATTTTACTTCTTTGATGAAATTCTGCATCACTGGATGAGTTCACATTACGTCAACAATGTGTAAGATTTTTTACCTCTGTGTTTACACATGTATGGCTTTTCTCTTTCCTTGATGACCTATACCATGAAAAGGTTGAGGCTAATTTTCAATGTAGTTCTAGGATTTTCACAATAATTAAAAATCCTGAATAGATTTTCATGCTTTTGTTGGTTACTTGAACTTCAAGTTTGTTTATTTCATTTGCCTGTTTATGCAGATTTCAGTTTCATATTTCCTCCACCAAGTTCTTTATATAATCAAGCTATCATCCCTGTCGGATGTCACATAGCCGACTGGCTCCTACTCTACAAACTGTCTCTTCATTCATTTCCATTGCTAAGCAGAAGGTTTTTTTTCCTTTGATAAAATCCAATTAGTGAGTTCATGCTGGAGGCCTATTCTGAAAATCACCCTATGCCTTTGTCTGCCATGTTTACTCTCATACTTTCAAAGACTCCGGTTGATTCATATTAGCCGATTATTACAGTGAGTGACGGTAAGGGTAACAGTCACTATTCTTTTCATAAATACCCAGCTTTTATCGCAGGAATCATTAAAGCCAACATCTGGATACAGTGGCATACGCCTTTAACCCGGCCCTTGCCCTTCTCTTAGACATCTCTCCCAGGGCAATGGTGGAGCTGTGGCCATTGGCTTTGTGGTTCCAGTCACCTGGAACTTCATCCTTTCACTTTTCCTCCTTGCAAGGTTCAGATAGTTAACATTTTTGTGAAGATGAAATAATATAAAATGAAAAACTCAGTGAATCAGTGAACACAACGGACAGCCTACACAACACTCTAGATAAGCAGAAGAAAGACTGTACGGAGCTCGCAATCAATAAAACACTACAATCAAATTATCAGTAGACAAACCAAAAAGTTACCATTGCCATAACAACCAAGAGTCCTGGGATTGGACAAGGAGGCAAAACTTAAATTAAAAAACAAAACAAAAACAAGGGAGTGGGGAGCTGAAGAGATGGCTTAACACTCCATGAGATAAGGGGAAGAGATGAGATTAAAAAATAAAGTCAAACTGAGTCTATTCAATGAAATTATAGCAGAAAAATTTTCAAATCAAGAAACACATCCAGCCGGGCAGTGGTGGCGCACGCCTTTAATCCCAGCACTTGGGAGGCAGAGGCAGGTGGATTTCTGAGTTCGAGGCCAGCCTGGTCTACAGAGTGAGTTCCAGGACAGCCAGGGCTACACAGAGAAACCCTGTCTCGAAAAACCAAAAAGAAAAAAAAAGAAAGAAAGAAAGAAAGACTTCCAAACACAAAAGGTACTTAAAACTCCAAGCACACCTGAGAACAGAGCAACTTTGGAACACATAGTACAGAAGTCAAAAAAGAACAGAGTAGGGAAGCAGTGTTATAAGCTTTAAGAGGAAAACACTGACTCACCAATAAAGGCAAAGCCCCCAAACCAGGAAAGTACACACTGATGGGCTATGCTGAAGAAGTCAGAAACATGCTTATGTGTAAACAAATATTCACATGGGTACAGCATAACACACAGAAAAGAGAACAAGGTTAAATGTATGGATTGAGGAAAGACGGAGTGCAGGCACTAGACAGTTGTGAATGACGACAAAAAACTAATGTTTTTCTAGTTCTGATTCTGCCATGGACTTTTGGGTTTGGTGGTGAATAAGGGCATATGTTCAATACTGAAGGTGTACATTTTAATGTGAAGTTCCACAACTTCCATCCAAATGCCAATCCTAACTGTATATATGTTCACTGAGTTGTATGACTTTGGGTCTGGTTAATCTTGGCGTGTGATATTTTCATTTGTTTGCATGGATTTTATTTATTTACTTATTGTTTTTTAAAATACAGCTTTTTTTTTTTTTAAATTTAAGCCAAGCACAGTATTGCACACCTTTAATGCCAGCACCTGGAAAGCACAGGCAGGCAGATCTCTGTGACTTTGAGGATAGCCTGGTCTACATAGTGAGTTCTAGGACAGCCAGTCCTATATAGTGAGACAGTGGAGGAGAGGAAGGGGAAATTAAGAGGCAAACCCTCAAGGCCAATAGAGAAAGAAAAGAACAGTAATTCAACCAAACAGAAAAACAACCAATAAAAGTTACAGGAATTGCTGGGTAGTGGTGGCACATGCCTTTAAGCCCAGCACTCAGGAGGCAGAGGCTCGTGTATCTCTGTAAATTCAAGGCCAGCCTGGTCTACAGACCAAATTCTAGGACAGTCAAAGCTGCACATCCCTGTTTCAAAAAGAAAAAAAAAAAAATGACAGGAATTAGTAAACTTCTCAGTAATGACCCTAAATGTGACTCAATTCTCTAATAAACACATGCAGACTAGCTAACTGGATTAAAAAGTTAGATCCAAGATCCGGAGTGATGGTTCATTTGTTAAAAGCACTTGCTTGCTGAAGATCTGGCTTTAGGACCCAGCATCCCACATGGTAACTAATCTGTATGTTCTTCAGTTTCAGAAGATCCAACAGCATCTTCTGGCTTCTGAGGGCACCAGACACATTCGATATACATACATACACACACATAATTGCTGAAGCTCTCGATTTCAAAAATACTAATGGATCTAGGTCAGCGATATCTTCATACAGTAGTAAGAAGGAAACTCAGGTGGCATACGCCTTTAATCCCAGCACTTGGGAGGCAGAGGCAGGCGGATTTCTGAGTTTGAGGCCAGCCTGGTCTACAGGGTGAGTTCCAGGACAGCCAGGGCTACACAGAGAAACCCTGTCTTGAAAAACCCAAAAAAAAAAGAAGAAGGAAATTCAGTAGTCTATTCTCATCCTTAGAACATCCAAACTAAAAATTTACAAATATGCATAGCAGTTAAACTGCACCACAGATTAAATGGGTATAACAGATAAAATGACATCTCATCTAAGAGATACAGAATATATTCTTTTCAGAAGCCCATAGAACCCACTCTAAAATAGACCACATTCTAGGGTACAAAAAGAAAGAAAGAAAGAAAGAAAGAAAGAAAGAAAGAAAGAAAGAAAGAATTATATCTTATTAAATAAACTAAAGAAATAACACTAAAAATTGATATAAAGGAAAACTTAAGAAAAATCAATAAATGGAAAATGAACAACATCTTGAATATCCAGCAAGTCACTGAAAAAAAAGGAGTAAATTTTTAAATTCTCAGAATAAATGTAAAAGCAGAAATTGCTGTGATCTTTGGGATATATACCTATTACAATATAGGAAGAAAGGTTATAACTGTGAGTGCTTATAATAAAAAAGAGAGATTTTAAATAACATAATGATGCAAATACATGGCCTTAGAAAAATGAGAAAAAGCCAAAGCCAAAGTCACACAACAGTAAGAAATAATAAAGATCAGGAAAGAAAGTATGAAATGGCCACGAAAAGAATATACTCAACCAAACAGCTGTATTATAGAAAAAAAGATTTGCAAGCACCTAGCAATATCAACAAGAAGAAAGGGCATACATTAATAAAAAGAGAGATGACTTGGAGAGGTTACAAAAGGTTCCGATAAAATGCAGAAGAATGTCAGATATTACTCTCAAAACTATTTGCAAAAACCTGGAAAATACGTAAGAGATGAACAACTTGCTAGGCACAGATGACAAACCAAATAAGACCAAGAAAGTAACAATCTAAACACATGTACAAGAAATAACAGGTAAAAAACAAAGATGTCTCTCTCAGACTGACCAGCCCAGACTGTCTCAGTGTTCAAAGATCACAGCCCAGAGTTGGAAAGATGACTTAGCAGTTATGAGCACATGTTGTCCTTCCAGAGGACCCAAGTTCAGTTCCTAGCATCCACAAGAGCTACTGACGACTGCCTATAACTCCAGTTCCACGGATCCACACCCACTTCTGGTCTCAGAGGGTACCCCTACACAGGCAGGATACACTCAAACATTTATATACATAAAAATGTTTTTAATGTAAAAAATAACAACATGGAAATTACACTCTCTAGAAAAACTAACAACTACCTGAATTAGAAAGAAAATGAAAATATTAAAATTTTTCCTAAGAACTATAATCCTGATAAGAGTTCTGTTTGGCTTTTGTTGTTGTTGTTTGTTTTGGTTATATGTGACAGGGTCTCACTGTGAAGCCCTGGGGGACCGTGAACTGTGAGATAGGCCTGTCTCTACCTCCGATGGGACTAAAGAAATCCCTTCCATGCACTCTAAATTTGAAGAAGTAGCCTAGGGCTAGCTAAACAACAAAAAATTATACACAGTGGGTGGCAGGAGGGGGTGGAAATCACCTATAATCCCAGTGTAGTCCCCTCTTAGGAGTTGTCAATATGGAAGCTCTATGGCCGCACCAGGACATCTCAGGCGGGAGCGGTCCCAGGAGCTGTCCACAGCGGCAGCACCTCTTCTCCAGCCTCCTGGAGCAGCTCCACAGAGATGGCACAACAGCCAACGCAACCTGAAGCCAAGAAGGACTTCCCATCTTAATCCATGGGCCCAATGCAAGGGAAAGGGTGAAAAAACAAAAAACAAAAAAAAACCCACCAGTCCCTTAACAGAAAATCTCAAGCTCAGGACTTGAACTCACACACCTCAATCTGGAAATTTCTGTCCTGAAAAGCTCCACCCTCTAAGAAATCCTATCCAAGTTCTGCCCTTTGTCCAATTCCCCAAAGTCAGTCAGCTCTTGGGAGCAGAGGCCAGCCATCCCTGGATTTGTCCCTCCAATAAGTCTCCTTTATAAGATTTACTGCCTGGAATGACGCCCATCGGAAGAAGCTAAGAAGAAAAGAAAAAAGAGAAAGGGCAGGGCTGAGGCCTGTAAGCTCCTAAACTCAGCTCAGCTGAGGATACCCTCCTCCGGGACCTGCAACACCTCCGCTGAGGATTCCTCTCGGAACTATGTGGTTCCTGGGCTCCCGTGTTTCAGGATGCTCTTCCACTGGGATGCCTTTTCCCTTCTGGGCTTCCAAGTCCCAGAATATCCTCTCGTCTGAGCAGAAACACAACTAGCACGGTGGAGGATCTGAGTTCCAGGCTAGCTTGGTCTACATAACTATTTTCAGACCAGCCAACGCTACACAGTGAAATTCCGTATAAAAAGACAGAAGAACAGCACAATTCCTGCCTTGGGCTTTTTCACCGCTATCAAGGAAAAGTTCTCCAAAATCTACATTTTGCTTCAGAAATGATCAGCTTAATTGATCAGTACATACAAATTAAATTTTTAAGTAAACTTTTAATGTCTCTCCATTCTCCAAAGTAGGAAATTTTGCCTACCACAGTAAACAAATCCAGCTGTGTTCGCATAAAACGAACTCAGGATGAGGGATGGAGATACAGGTCTATGGTAAAGCGTTCGCCTAGCATGAGATCTGAGGTTCAATCCCTAGTGCTTAAAAAAAAAAAGAAGCTGAAAAAACAAACAAAAATAACTCTTCAGGGTGACCACAGTGTAAAACTAAAGCAGGGAACAAGGAAATGAAAAAGTGCAAAACAGTGTACACCACCCACGTGCCTGCGCCGCAGTCTGGACACGGCGTCACCAACTTGCCAGCTGCAATGTCTGCAGAGGCGCAGGTTCTCGGCGCAGGCTCATCATGGGAGGACTAGAAACTGGGGAGGAAGCAGCTTCAAAGGGAAGTGACAGGACTGGACTGGAAGCCAGACTCTACTAGCAGAGCACACAACTCAAATGCACCCGGGTTGAGGGTGCCACTACCATAGTCCGCCTCAAACTGCTGCACTCGTCGGGCAGCCGGCGCCACCTTGTAGCAAAGCCGCGGCAGTGTCAGAACCGTCCACCCACCTTCCAAGAGTCCAGGGCACACTCACCATTTCCTGCGTCTGGTGCATCCAGGCGTTCTCCCTACCGAGCGGCAGTCGGCAGAACAAGCACCTGGGAAGCTCAAGCACAACTCTCCTCCCTCCAGCTACCCGGAACTCAAATATGGCGGCAAGGGCGCCACCCTCCACTATCCGTGCTTCTTATTGGATAGCTCAGAGGAGTAATGGTGTCTCTAGTTGATGAATTATTCCGGACCCAACTCCTTCAGAACTGAGTTATCAGGTCCAGCCGCAAAATGGGTCTGTAAGTACAGATTGCAACAACTGCCTCGTCCGGGTTCATACTTTTTCTCTGAAATAGACCTGATTTCGTCCTGGAGGGTTATCATATTTTAGAACACAGCCCAGCCCGGGAGTGGTGGTGCACATTTTTAATACCAGAACCCGAGAGGTCGAGGATGTCCGTAAGTTCCGTGATAGCTTTGTCTACATTAGTGAGTCCCGAGCCAGCCAGAGATAGTGAGAATTCTCGTGCTCGAGTGCTCACGGAGGCCGAAAGAGGGCGTCAGACGTCCACTCGCTTTTCCATTGAGGCAGGTTTTTTTCTTGTGGGTTTTGTTGTTGTTGTTGTTGTTTTGTTTTGATTGTTTGTTTTGTTTTGTTTTCACTCATCACTTTACCTGGGGCTCGGGTTTCCTTGGCTAATGGAAGCCAGCTAGCCACAGCGACCCTCTTATTTGAGCCGTCCTCATAGTGTTTCAATGTTTCCAAGATGTGCAGAGGATCTATAACATGAGTGTTGGAATCTGAACTCCAGTCCTCGGTGTTTATCATGCGCTCTTAACCATCAACTCTCCAGCCCCACTCACAGCCTCTTGTGCTCACCGGGCTCTTCCTGGTTTTTTCCACATACAAATAGGGATACACGTCACTTTTGAATAATTCCTTTGCTCCTCAATCAGAGTAAGCTAGAAAAAGTCATGATAGCAAACCAAAACTGATATCTTTTTAATTCCTCAATGAAATAACTTTATGTTCACTCTGACTGGCTTTAAAAAAAAATCCCTCTGCCTTAACAAACTTCCTTCTACTTTCATAGTGCCTACTTAGGCGCATCACAGAAGAGCAAACATGTAATATCATGTTGTTTTGAGCCTGGCTCATTTCCCTAACGTGATGTTCTCCAGTTCCATACTTTTTTTTTTTTTTTTTTTTTTTTTTTTTGCAAACAACATTCTTTGCGAATGAATAACACTTCACTGTACATAATTACCACATATATTCTATTCATTTGTTCCTCCACTGCTAGGCTCCTTGGCTGACTCCATCACTTGGATGCTCAATGCTGCAGTAAATGTGTGTGCAGGAATTTTAGTTATGTGGTGGCATATATTCTCTTCGTGTGTATCTAAAAGGGGATGGCTGGATAAAATGACTTAATTTTTAGTTTGGGGTTGGATGTTAAACCAAAGTTTGTGTGTTGAGGATATGGTCCACGGATGCTGGCTGTTTGGAGGTGATGGAAACTTAGTAATTGGTGAGCTGCTAGGTGGAAGCAAAGTCCTGAAAGATGTGCCCTTGAAGCAAGTTATTGGAACTCTAGCCCTTTCCTAAGCAACCAGGCATAAACGTTTGTCTATTTACTTCCCAGCCACCATGAGATGAGCGACTTGACTCCTTGGGCTTCCCATCATGATCCTCTGTTTTATCACAGGCCTAACCAAAGGGATCAGCAGACTATGACCTAAAACCAAGAGCCAAAATAAGCTGCTCTTCCTTATAAACTGCTTATCCAGGGCATTTTGTTAAAGCCACAGATTTCTGACTAAATTGCATTCTATCTACATATAGATTTATCTGAAGATATGTTTCACATTTATCTTGAGATACTTAGCCCAGATTCACTTTAAACTTACACTCCTTCTGCCTCACCCTCTCCGATGGGGAGGATTACACATGTATACTATGCCTGCCTTCTTGATCCATGTGGTTATTTGACTGACAAGTCCAAACCCTGTAGACCCTCTGGATCTAAGCAGAAACTCACACATGCAGAGGCTACAGGCACAGAGCAGACTTTTGTCTTCACCGAAAAAGTCTGCTCTCATGGCCTTTCAACTAAAGGATGAGCCCCATTCACATTAACCAAGGCTATCATCTCTTTTTACAGTACCGGGGAAGGAGTCCAGGGCCTCTTGCATGCCAAACGTGGGCTCTATCACTGAGGGCCACAAAGCACTTGACGTTACCACCTATAAATGCACCTGATTAAATCACTAGGTGCCGGGCTGGCGATATGGCTCGGCAGGTAAGAGCACTGATTGCTCTTCCGGAGTTTGGATCCCAGCAACTACATGGTGGCTCACAACCACCCATAATGAGATCTGACGCCCTCTTCTGGTGCGTCTGAAGACAGCTACAGTGAATTACGCCAGAGCAAGCGGGGCCGGAGCGATCGGGCCGGCAGAGGTCCCAGCAGCCACACACATGATGGCTCACAGCCATCAGTACAGCTACAGTGTACTCATACACATAAAAAATAAATAAAATAAATTTAATAAATAAATAAATAAATCACTAGGTGCCTTAGTCCATCTAAACTGACAAAATGATCCACCACTATCACAACCCCTCAATGGGAGAGGTAACAGGTTGACACCATCAGGAAATGGGGACTTTTTATAACATGAAGGCTACCCATCTTAAGGGGATTTCATTCTCTCCATGGCCTGGAATGGTTCGTGGTATTCCAACTAAGTTTTGTCATGTGGGGCGGGGGCAGGGGGGAATGGAGAGAAGAGAGAAAGAAAGGAGAAGAAAGAGAAGTCCAAAAACAAGAAAGGATAAAAAGAATCAGCAAGTCACATTCATTCTTGGACCCCAATGTCACTCACCCTCTCATTTTTTAGGGAAAAAAAAAAAATCTCTCTTGTTCTTGTACCTTCCAGAAGAGTTCACCGGATCCTTCACAACCCAAATTAGGAATTCAGCACAGGCCTAAGCTGCTGTGGCCCTAAACTTGCTTTCAGGTGTTTTATTTGGGGTTGTTTGGGGGCTCACTGTGTAGCTCTGCCTGACCAGGACTCACTGTATAGACCAGGCTGGCTGCCAACTCACAGAGATCTGCCTTCCTCTCTCTCCTGAGTGCAGCGATTAAAGGAATGTCCCTCTACATGGGCTTGCTTTCTTTGTTCTTGTTTTTATTTTCTAATTAAGTTTTGCTTTGTATGTAGTCCAGGCTTGTCTTGAAACTGTGACCTTCTCATGGCTACAAAGTCTTCTTTTCTTTAACTCCTAAATTAATATTAAATTAAATTATCTCCTGAGATAATAATGGACTGTGTCTTAGTGTTTTACTGCTATGAACAGACCATGATCAAAGAAAATCTTATAAAGGACAGCATTTAATTGGGGCTGGCTTACAGGTTCAGAATCAATTATTATCAAGGTGGGAGCATGGCAGCATTCAGGCAGGCATGGTGCAGGAGGACCTGAGAGTTCTACATCTTCATCTGAAGCCTGCTAGCAGAACACTGACTTCTTGGCAGCTAGGATGAGGGTATTAGAGCCCACACCCACAGTGACACACCTACTATAACAAGGCCACACCTTCTAACAGTATCACTCCCTGGGCCCAGCATATGCAAACCTCTGAAACTGTAAGCCATCCTAAATTAAATTTTAAATATATTGGTTCTTTAAATCAGGATTTCTTTGTGTAACGCTGGCTTTCCTGGAAATGCTCTGTAGACCAGGCTGTCCTGAAATTCACAGGGATCTGCCTGCCTTTGCCTCCTGAGTGCCGCTGCCACCGCCGCCACCACCACCACCACCACCAATGTGTCTTCTCCCTCCTCTTCCCCCTCCTCCTCTTCCTCCTCCTCTTTCTCCTCTTCTTTTTGACTCCTAAAGACTTGAAGGGCACCTTAAAACATTTTACTTTCGGGGCTGGAGAGGTGGCTCAGCAGTTAAGAGCACTGACTGCTCTTCCAGAGGTCCCGAGTTCAATTCTCAGCAACCACATGATGGCTCACAACCATCTGTAATGGGGTCTGATGCCCTCTTCTGGTGTGTCTGAAGACAGTTAAAGTGTACTCATCATACATAAAATAAATAAATAAATCTTTAAAAAAACATTTTACTTTCAGCTGTGCTGGCATGTTTAATTACTTCACTGTGTGACATAAGCAAGTGATTGCACCGCTCTGTTTCCTCTTTCCTCCTGCTATTTCTCACCATCTCCTATGGCCTAGGGATCTTCTTGCAGAATCTGGCTCTTCTCTGGAAGGTGGATCTGCGCCAACGAGGAGAGAAGAGAATCTAGGGACCATGTACTCCAAGATACTGAGGCCTCCAAGGTCTTCTAAGACCAGAAATTGGACTAGCTGGACTGGGAGACATGAGGAAGATGGAAAGAAAACATTGGCTACCTCTGAGGTTTCCTGTGGTCAGGCTTTCAGGTCAGGATGAGTACCATGAAAGATGACATTAAACAAGAGTGAGAGAGCTGAAGGAGAGATTCTTCTGCCATAGATAGAATGTTGGGGAGGCCAAGTGTGGTGGTAAGGCCTGTGATCTTAGCACTCAAGAGTCTCAAGCACTCCTGAGTTTGAGGACAGCTGTGGTAAGATCCTGTCTAGAAAATGAGGGGCTGGGGATATGGGCATCTCCCCAACAAATCTTTCCTGTTTGTTTGCTTGCTCTCTCTCTCTCTCTCTCTCTCTCTCTCTCTCTCTCTCTCTCTCTCTCTCT
>JADRCD010224503.1:21484-46895 GCA_019843815.1 Montemys delectorum | reverse complement strand
TCTCTCTCTCTCTCTCTCTCTCTCTCTCTCTCTCTCTCTCTCTCTCTGTGTGTGTGTGTGTGTGTGTGTATGTGTGTGTATGTGTGTGTATGTGTCTTTGAGTGATCACATATGTGTAGACATGAACATGGATGGATGTGAACAGATTGTGGAAGCCTGAATTTGATGTCAGTTGTCCTCCTCCATTGCCTTCCATCTTGTGTGGTGAAATGGGATCTCAGGTGAATCCAGAGCTCACAGATTCCGATAGACTTGCTAGCTATCTTGCTGTGGAAATTCTCTGTCTCTGTCTTACATTGGCATTACAAATGAAGAAGGAGGAGAGGCAAAAGCAGAAGGAGGAGGAAAAGAAGGCTATCACTCTAGTTTGGCATTTATGTAGGTGTTAGCAATCTGAACTTTATTTCTAAATTTGTACAACAAGGTCTTTAGCCACTGAGCCAATCTCCAGGCCCTTGTAGAAAGGGATGTGGCTATAAATAGATGTAGTCTTTAGACTTGGGACTGGTAGATGCCTTTGGACTTAAGAGTTTTCCTACAAAGCTTCAGTTTCCTCATCTATAAAATGGGAATCATTCTCTGCACTTACAAGATGGTTAAAATGATGTCATGGAATCATGATCCTAGCATAGCTCAGTGTGGTAGTTTGAATAGATATGGCCCCCGTAGACTCATGTGTTTGGATGCTTGACTCATGGGGAATGGCACTTTTAGGAGGCATGGCCTTGTTGGAGTAGGTGTGGCTTTGTTGGAGGAAGTGTGTCACTATGTAGGAGGGCCTTGAAGACTCCTAGTGCTCAAGCTCTGCCCAGGGCCAAAGAGAGCATCCTCCTAGCTGCCTGCAGAGGACAGTATCTTCCTGGCTGCCTTCAGATCAAGTTATACAACTCTCACTCCTCCAGCACCATGTCTGCCTGCAGGCTGCCATGCTTTCTACCATGATGATAATGGACTGAACCTCTGAAACCGTAAGCCAGCCTCAATTAAATGTCCTGAAAATCAGTCCTGAAAAGCTATTTGTGTTAGTAATTTTTTATTGCTATAATAAAAAATATCATGACTTAGGCTGTATATGAAAGGAAGAGTTTATTTGGTTTACAGTTACATAAGACTGTGGGTCCATTGTGATAGGAAAACATGACAGCAGGCACTAGACACAGAGGCTGGAGCAGAAACTGAGGAATAGCATCTTGAACCTCATGTAGGAGGACAAGAGAGCAAACACAAAATGGCCTTTAAACCTCTCAAAACCCACTCCCTATGACATACCTTCTCCAACACGGTCAAACCTCCTAAGCCTCCCCAAACATCACCACCAACTGGAGAGCACTCATTCAGATACCTTAAGTACACTGAGCATCTCATTCAAATCACTACATTAATGCTGACCATTGGATAATATTTCATTCTAATTATCAGAACATTTAAAATTACTGACTGTAAGTTGGGCACTGTGATGAGACACACTTGTCATCTCAGAACTTGGGTGACTGAGCCAGATTTGTGAGTTTCAGGCAAGTCTGGGCTATATATCAATATCTTGTTGCAAATCAAGGTCTTGGGTGTTGCTCAGTGCTAGAGAGCTTGCTTAGCATGCACAAGTTCTTGAGCTCTGCATCCAACAGTAGAAAAAGAAACAATGAGGAAAAACAAAACAACTAGAAAAACAACTTTGCTTCTTTGCCGGGCCAGCTGGACCCTTCATTTGTCCCCTCCCTTTCTTGACAGGAGTCTGGGTTTTCTAGTAAGAAGTCTCGGGCTCTGAGAGCAGCAGAGCATTTAGTATCTCTCCAACCTTAGCTTCAGAATTAGTGTATCATAATTTTTACAACACTCATCAGGCCAGAGCAAGAAAGTTCCCACAGTTCAGTTCAAGTTCACAACATGGAGAGGCAGCTCCATCTGCAAAGGCTAACAATGAAGGAATTACAAAAAAAAAAAAAAAGCAAAAAAAAAAATCAAAAAACCCTGAGGTGATTTATATAGTCACTTACCACTACATTAATGGAATGAGGATGGTAGTTAACAATTACTCAGCATCTACTGTATACCATAAACAATATGCCAGTTGTAGGATATAATTTGCAGCCTATGCTAAGGTAGGTCTACCTTATAACTATTACCTTGTGGGTAGTGAAACGGGGTCAGAGAGGTCTCAGGGAACTTTTCCAAATTCACCAACAGTAAGAGAATATGAGTAGCAGAGTAGGTATTCAGGAATTGTTTGATAGACAACAAATCAGGTCAACGTGATGCTAAACTCTGGATGAGTGGGACCTAGGACCTGGTTGCTGTTGATAGGATGTGGACTTGAACTCAAGGCTCCTGACTCATCTACTTACATCTTTATCTCCTATAGGCATACCTTTTCTTCCCAGCTGTGGAGTTAGGTGTGTGTGGCAGAAGACCAGGAGTCTGATTCTGGGTCAGGCTTCTGTCCTAATATCTACGGCTGGCCAGAGACTCAGAGCCAAGGTACAACCTTGTGTTCTTCTCTGGCTAGAACAAGTGGCAGTGCCTGACCTGTGAGGGCAGCACTCCTGTCTGGACCTGTTTGAACATATGATGTGCCTCATGACTGTGGACAATCTGCAGAAATGTGTCTTCAGCTTCCATAGCAACTGTCAGGAGGGAGCTACTGCCTTTGCCTGAGAACCCGAGCCATGGACCAAGAGAGAAGGTTGGGGAATGGAGGACTGCCCAGAGGAAGCAGAGGTACCTCTCTTACGGAGATAGGTCTTAACTGACGTTGAATGGCAGTGAGAGGAGAAAGAGTGGTCCTTCCAGAGAGGTGGAATTATTTGCAGAAAGGCAGGGAGTTAAGGATGAGCCTTGTCTGTCCAAGTAGTTGAAAACCAGGCATCTTGGAATGACGTTGGAGGATGTATTAGGTTTTTTGTTTTTTGGTTTTTTTGTTTTTTTGCCACTGTGACAAAATATGTGAACAAAGCAATTTATGGAAAGAAAGAGGTTTTTTGGCTCCTGGTTTCAGTCCTTCCTTGTAGGGAAAGGTGTGACACAGCAACTTCCATTGTGATAGCTATGAAGCAGAGAGAGAAATTGCCTGTGCTAGCAACTTTTCTCTTTATCCCTGCTATCCACATGGCTCCAGCTAATGGGCTGAGACTATGAACATGCAGAGCAGGCTTTTACTACCAGTTTATCCCCTCTGTAAATGTCCTCACATCCACAAACAGAAGTATCCCTTACTAATCTACACATGCCTGCACCTGATAAAGATTGTCATGGGTAGTAACCATCTGAGGGTTAAACAAGGGCTAACTTGAGGCCATCCTGGGCTAAAAGGAAGTCTTATACAAAAACACTGAAAACTTTTATTTGGAGAAGAAGTCTCGCTATGTAGACCAGGTTATTCTATAACTTTCTAGGTAGTTCAGCCTTGCCTTGAACTTGTGACCCTACTGCTTCCTTCTTGTGAGTGTTGAGGTTACAGACATGAGCCACTTTGTCCAGATTGGTCAGTTAAGGAGTGTTCATACTCAGCCACATGATGTGAACTCCACCCTGAGTTTCTCCTCAGGGAGCCACAGAAGGTGTTTGGTGGTGGTTGCCGTAGTCACAGCTGATTATGGACAACCAACTCTTTGGAGGATGGGTGCTCAGGTAGATACCGGATGCGAGGGGACCTGGAGAGAAGATCCAAGGTTTGTAGGGATAATGGGGCATATTTCAGAAAGCTAAGGAAGAACAGCTGGAACAGATGTTGAGTGAAAGAGCTAAAACGGTTCCAGTGTCTGCCTTGGAATTCTGGGTGCTCCCTGTAGAGAGTGATCTACCACAGCTGTGCTTTTGGTTTTGTATAAGTGAATTTATTTAGTGTTTAGCATGCAAAAGTGAAAGAGTAAAGTAACAAGAAGCAGATACATAGCAGAGCATCAGATCAGATATTTCCATTCTTCCACAGGAACAGGACTGGACAAGCCCCATAAAAATGGGCAGCTGGAGACCTTAATCAATAAAGAGGGTTCTGAATGGAACAACTTCCTTTTACATCAAACTTCCAATTTCCAGTTTCTACCACAGACATTCACAGATTATAGGAGGAAAGGTAAGAAAGGGAGGAGCTAGCAAAAAAGCTTAGGTGATAAAGTCTCTTGCCACTAAGCCTGTGTTTCCGGGGTCCCTCATGGTAGAAGGAGAGAACCAACTCCCACACTTCTGACTGCCACACATTCATTATAGCATGTAAGCACACACACACATACACACGTACACACACACACACACACACACACACACACACACACACACACACACACACACACAAAAAGCCAAATACTACCTTCTTAAAACTTAAGTGAATCTTAAGGTTTGGGAAGGTGCCCAGTCTGTCCTGAGAATGATTTGCCTTCCAGATGTTCTCAAGGACACAGAGTCAGACGTGAGGGCAATCTGGCTGTGAAGTGTGTGCTGACCTGGCTGGTTAGGCAGGAGTCACCTTTCTCCATCACTCCCTCCCAAAGCTACATACGCAGTTGAGTCAACACTTCCTGATAGATGCAGGTCCACTCTTGAGTCAAGGATGTATAAATAGTGGAAATCCCCTGCTAGAACCACTAAACAAGTTCCCAAGGGCATAGTAGTTTTCCTCAGGCTGTCATCCTTTTCTCCTTCTTCTATGTCATAGGCTAGAGCCCAGTCCATCCCTAGACAAAGGGGTCTTGGAGGACGCTGTGATACAACAAACATGCTTATGTCTAAAAATGGAGAAGCCACATTGCTTCCAGAGCCAATCCTTCAGAAAGCTTAACCAGCACAGGTCAGTTTACTACTATAACCCGTTACACCAGAACATGAAGGCTCATAAGGAGTGAGAGGCAAAGAGAAATACACTTGTGGGGAACTTTTCGGGGGAGGTCTTAGCTCTGGGTCTCTCCCTGGAGGTCTTGTAGGTTTTCATGTGTCCTAAAACTCTGCTTTCTCTCTGGCCTGCCCTGCAGGTCTGGCAGCAAATACATTGCTGCAGCCTTGGAGCTCAGCTCCTTCATAGTGAAACAACAGCACATGTTCTTCCTGGATGTGGACTTCCTCTACTACCTCACTGTTGATGGGCGGCACTTCCACAAGGCCTGTGGCCTGTTGTACAGTTTCACAGATGCTGTCATCACCACAGAGAGACACTGCAACCTTAATACTCAGGAAGTTGATGAGTTCCTGAAAGGTAAGGCTAAGACTAAAACTTTAGACTTCATTGATGTTCCCTTGAAGGCCAAGGTAGGCTTTATGGGTGTCTGAATTAAAGAGGTAACCAGAGACTTTGATATTCAATGTTACATAGGAGAAGTTGGAATTGGTCCATGGGGTACTGAAGAGCCATTGAGGGTCTTTGTAAAAGGGAGAAGCAGGTTAGAAATAAGTTTTAGAGGTGATTTTTTATTGAATGTTATGTCTCTCCAGCCCAAGGAAACCTCTTATAAAGGACAACATTTAGTTAGGGCTGGCTTGCATTTTCAGAGGTTCAATCAATTATCATCAAGGTGGGAACATGGTACTGTCAGGGCAGACATGAGCAGGAGAAACTAAGAGTTCTACATCTTGATCTGAAGGCCACAAGAAGACTGACTTCTAGGCAGCTAGGAGGAGGGTCTCAAAGCCCAGGCCCACAGTGACACACTTCTTCCAAAAAAGGCCTCACCTACTCCAAAAAGGCCACACCTCCTAATAGTGCCACTCCCTGGGCCAAGCATATTCAAACCACCACACACAGTAAAATCCTGTCTCAAAAAGTTAAAGATAAATGAAACCAAGAGATTTACATTTTTCTAACTTCAGAACCAAAATGTGCTTTATATTCTCTTCATTCCTCATTTCTGCTCTCATACAGTATCTGTATAAACCTTTTCAGTAGTGCTGTAGTTTAAAAACCCAGGCCTGTGCCCTTGTACACTCCAGGCAAGTCCTCAATCACTCTGTCACATGCCCCCACTCTGTAATTTTTTTCCAGTGGGTTGGATTGTGTTTTTATAGATATGTATGTGTGTTTATGCATGTGGGGGAAGGCAGAGGGTAACCTAGTACACACATGCTTAGGAGTGCTCTCTACCTCCTGAGGTACAAGGTCTCTTACTAGCCTAGAGCTGGACAGTTAAGCATGGCTGGCCAGAGACCTCCCCAGGGCTGGGTCTGCCTGTCCCCACCTCCCAATGCTGGCATTGCAGATATCCACCATCCGGCCCAGTTCTGGGGATTGTGCTTGCAAGGCAAGCAGGTCCTTTATTCACATTAATCTCCCCAGCCCCTTAAGTGAGATTTTAAATGAGCTTGATTTACTCGTGGATATGTTGAAGTGGTATCTACCTTTGACTTTGCTGTTCTCAGTCCACAGTCGTCCACATCAGAATATGAGGGGAGCATTACATGTCACCAAAGTTCTTGAACCGTGAACAAAATCAAGAGGCAGATGAACTTTGGGTCTTAGTCCCTTGGAATGGAGCAAGTGCAGCTCTTATATGGGGGTGCACAGTTGGTACTTTGATAGATTCAGTGAATCAGTTTAATGATAATACACTTTTACCAGCTGAGACATCTAGCTGGCCCTTAACTTTGAATGTCTTATCCTCCTTTTCTCTATCTCCTAAATGCTGGGATTGCAGTCATGCACCACTGGCTTAGGGTTTCTATTGCTGCTACAAAGCACAATAACCAATAGTGGCACGGTGGGGGGGGGGGGGGGGGAGAGGAGGCTGTGTGTCAGTTTATAGCTCTCAGCTCATACTCCATCATCGAGATAAGTGTCAGGACAGGAACTCAAGGCAAGAACTGAAGAGAGGCCGCAGAGGAGTGCTGCTTTCTCGCTTGCTCTTCCTTGCTTCCTCAGTCTACCTTTGTGTACACTTCATGACTCACCTGCCTAGGGATACCGCCCACAGTGGGCTGGGCCCTTCCACATCAGTCATTAATCAAGAAAATGGCCTACGGACTTCCCTACAGGTAGTCTGATGGAAGCATTTCTCAGCTGAGATGTCTCTTCCCAGATAGGTCTAGCTTGTGTCAAGTAGACAGAAAAAAATTAAACAAAAATAAAAGAAACAATGACCAGATTAACCATCATGCCTGCCTTTATGTGCTGCTGGAAGCTGGACTCAAGACTCAAGTGCTTGTCAAGGGCTCTACCAACTGAATTTTATCCCAAGCCCTGATTCTTAGTGTTTAAATGTGCCCTGTTCTACTTAGGTTTGGCTGATGTGATAAAATATTGCCCAAAAACAACTTAAGGGGAAGGAAAGGGTTTATTTGAGTTATACATCCCAAACCCAGATGAACATTTGAGAAACCTCAGGACAGAAACTCAAGCAGAAACAGCCAGGAACCACGGGAAAAGCTGCTTACTGTATTGCTCTCCTAGGTTCACAGTGAGCTACCTCTCCTGAACCTCAGGGGGCCGCCCTTCTACAGTAGCCTAGATCCTCCCACGTCCTTCAACAAGAAAGTACCACACAGACATTGCCTAATGAGACAGAGGCACCTCCTCAGCTCAGGCGCTCTCCTACCAGGTGACTCTAGTTTGTGTCAAGTTGACAAACACTAGGCTGCACGTTCCCCCAGGGCTCTTGTGTTGCAGGTAGGTTTTGTCGTGAGCTGGTAGTGCTGGATGGATGGAGGTGGGAGCTGTAAGAGGTGAGGCCCTGTGGGTGGAAATTAGACTTTAGTGGGATTCTGATGGGAGTGCTGAGTCCTCAGGCTTGTCCTCTTTTCTCTCAGCCACCATAAGAAGTTTACTGTGTCATGGGTTCCTTCCAATTATGCTCTGCTTCACCGTAGACCCTGTCTTAGTTGGGGTTTTTATTGCTGTGAACAGACACCATGACCAAGGCAACTATCATAAGGACAATTTTTAATTGGGGCCGACTTATAGGTTCAGAGATTCAGTCCATTATCATCAAGGTGGCAGGCATGGTACAAGAAGAGCTAAGAATTCTACATTTTCACCTGAAGTCTGCTGGCAGAATACTGACTTCCAGGCAGCTAGGATGAGGGTCTTAAAGCCCACACCCACAGTGACACACCTACTTCAGCAAGGCCACACCCACTCCAACAGGGCCACACCTAATAGTGCCACTCCCTCGGCTGAGCGTATACAAACCATCACAAGACCCAAACCAATAAAGGAAGATCATTATGGCCTAAAACTTCGGATACCATGAGCCCAAATAAACATTCCTATAAACTGTTCATTTCATGTACTTTATTTATAGTGACAGAAGGCTGACTCTATTAATTACTTTTCTCATGGAGACCAAAACAAAAAACAATTGGGTGGGGGAGAATGGCTTGGGGGTTGGGCTGCAGAGAGCCAACACAGTCCTGGTTGTATGTGGTTCTTGATATAGCACTGCCTCCTCAAAGACCCCAAGGCCACAGAGCCATGGAAATGGTGAGGCTCAGAAGGATGGCAAATATCTGTTCTAAATGTATTGACTAACAAAATAGCTAAAACCAGTGTATTCAGAAACTGTCAACCGCAGCTTCCTCCTCCCTGGTACGGATTCCACCCAAACTGCTCCAATATAGGCTTCCAAACGTAGACCAGCTAACCCCTCTTCCTGGGCTGTGGACCCACACGGTAGAGAGAACTTACTCCTATAAACTGTCCCCTAACATTCACATGATTGCACTCTCGCACACACACACACAAATGAAAAAATAATGCGGGCTGGAGAGATAGCTCAGCGGTTAAGAGCACTGACTGCTCTTCCAGAAGCCCTGAGTTCAAGTCCCAGCAACCACACAGTGGCTCACAACCATCTGTAATGAGATTGGATGCACTCTTCTGGTGTGTCTGAAGACAGCTACAGTGTACTTACATATAAAAAATAAAATTTTTTTGCCGGGCGGTGGTGGTGCACGCCTTTAATCCCAGTACTTGGGAGGCAGAGGCAAGTGGATTTCTGAGTTTGAGGCCAGCCTGGTCTACAGAGTGAGTTCCAGGACAGCCAGGGCTACACAGAGAAACCCTGTCTCGAAAAAAATAAAATAAATAAAATAAAATAAAATAATTTTTTTAACTTTTATTGCATTATGATGAGAAAAGTTACATGATTTCAATTTATGTGAATTTGTTAACATTTAAAAACATATTTTAAGTAAATAGAATTAATTCACATTCTTGTTTCCCTTTTGTACCCCAACTCCTCCCAGAGACCCCCTCTTCAATACTTACAATATCTTTTTTGTCATATTCCTTAAAATTTATAAAATATTATAACAATAAAAATAAGTATTATAAAATTTGTTTGATATAAAACAACAATCAATTTAACAGTGTTATGTAGATGCTTGTCTACAGCAATACTGAAAATACATACATTTTTCTCAATATAAATTTTAAATAACTCCAAACATATTAACGGTATATTTCAAAATAATACATCACTACTAGTATTTTCTTAAATGAACATAAATATATAAAGTCTTTTTATTTATTTGTTTGTTTTGTATTTAGTAGAGTTGAAATCTTGGCTCTTACTGTGGTACAAGCCCAAAATAAGAACAATTTTTAGACATTGGATTTCATTATAATAAGGCTGTTTTTCAATGACTCTCAAATTACCAAAGGATTTTACCTCCATCGTAGCTAAGCTGAGAGTTGACAGTTTTGCTACAGCAAGAAATGAATTATAGGCATGATTTTTGGATACAGACTTTCTGCTATGGTCAAAGCTATTTGACAATTACTTTTTCTTAATAGCTTAATATTACCAACATATCCTAATTGATTGAAATTCAAAAATATGAGGAATTATAAATTTGTTGATTGTCATCCAATGGTCTCTCTAATTTGGCAATTGGAGAAATAGGTTCAACATTGTACAATCTATATGTACTTTCAGCTTGTTTGTTTGTGACAGTGTCTGGCTGTGTACAACATAAGGGTCTTGAAATCTTGCTTCTCCTATCTCAGCCTCTCTATTAGTAGTATTTTTATTTCATGTTTTTACACTATACTATGGTTTTCAGAACAGCTTATATATTTCAAAAGTATTTATATACCCAAGGGAGACATAGACAATTAACTTGGGAGGTGGCTTGTAGGAAAGAGAACAACAAAGAGTGAGACTGAATGCTTTGCTTGACATTTGTAGCTCTTGTATCAAGTTTGAAGAAGAGGACTTTATAAGTTACTCTTTCTCTGAGATGAATGTTTTTTCCAAATTATCACAGCCAATGAACCAGAATCTTACCCACACCTAATGTCCACCCTCCAAGCAGACCATTGTTCATTGAAACAGTTGGTGAATGACTTTATAGATAGACCATCTTAATACACACACCATTTCTTAAATGAATGTAACCTGTTCTCTGTGGCCTGAGAATAAAAAATAATTTTAAAAAAGAAAAGAAAAGAAAAAAACCATGCAAGAATGAAAATTAAATACAAACTTTTACAAATACAGAATTTTATCAGAACTGTTGTATCTGGCAGGAATCCGGAGTGATGGCACCTAAGCTTTAAAGTAGCCTTTAGTCAGTGATTGTTATCTGAGAATTTATGGGCTGTCCTTTTGAAGGATTCTCAGAGCCTTTGCACTTCTTAGTCGGGAGACAGGCCTGACACACCAGGGAGTCTCTCATGGCTGAGAATTGTTGAACCCCTAGGTCAGAGAAGAAGTCTGGTATTTGGAAACTGACTTGCTAAAGGTGCCTCGTGTATAACAATAAAAAGAGCCTCTAGGAAGCTGTCAAGATTCAGTCCCAGGGAGGCTGTACCCCTGCTGCTAAGACACAGTGTGCTTTCTCTCTGCTGCTAAGAAGTGCTGTAGTGGCTCTTTCTTCAATCCATCAAACTACAAAGCCCTCCCACAGCCGTACCTAGATGTCCTTTTCTTCAAATAACTGAGTGATGTCATTCAACCAAGTTGACACAGAAAACACTCAATGGGAAATGTAGGCTTAGATTTTTCAAAAACCTGTTTTTAATAAGGGTTATTAATAAGAGTTCTTAAATGCTTACATATCCCTTTGATCCCACCACCCACCAGAGGAGTGGAAAGGAGAGGTTAATAGGACAGTGGAGCAAGTGGACCTGCCTAGAAATAGTTCTTTGGAGCAAATCCAATCTGCGTTGTTAGGCTATCAGCAGTTCAGGTCACAGGAATCAGCAGGTGCAGCTCGATCTACCTGCCAACACCATTCACAAATCAAGATTGGCAGGTGGATCCAGAAGAAACCACAAGGCTCTGCCTATTGCTGATGCGGCAAGAAGCTGCCAGAACACCACCAGAAGTTTTTTGGTACATTTCTTTCTATGAAGTCATGGCAAACAAGGACCAACAGAGAATGATAAGGCCTTCCAATACTACCCAGCATCGTCAGCAAAGACCAGCGTTAGCAAAGCCCAACGATGACCAACAAAGAATGGCAAGGTCTATCAACACCACCCAGCATCCATCCACTGTCCACTGGGCTGTATTTATATCCTTTCCAAATATCACGTGTTCTCTCACGCATCCGCTCTAGCAAAACATCGCATGCCCTTTTCCCAGGCTGCCTCCAGAAAAACACCATGTGTTTGTTCTTAGCAAAACATCCTCCTATGTGTCTGCTTCAGCAAAAACATCCTCTCATAAGACAGTTTCAAAAAAAAAAAAAAAAATCACATAACCCAACTGAGTCTCCAAAGAAACCAGAAATTTCCACTTTAAGGAAAAGAAACATGGTTTGCCGCCATGGTAGGAAGCAGGCTGGTTTGTGCAAGGATCCATTTCTCAAAGGACCTTTCCCTTCTTCTTCTTCTTCTTCTTCTTATTATTATTATTATTATTATTATTACTATTATTATTATTATTTACATATTTTATGTATATGGGTGTTGTGTCTGTATGTGCATCTGTATATGAGAAGGGGGCCAACAGATCCCATGGGACATCACGTCCTGTAGTAGTTGTGAAACACCTTGTGAGTGCTGGGAATTGCCTTCAGGACCTCTGGAAGATCAGCAAGTGCTCTTTACCACTGAGCCGTCTCTGCAGACCCCAAGGCACCCGTCTCTAAGTGTTCCTTTTTTAGGCTGGGATAATTGATGCTTGTCAGGGTTTTTGTTAGGTTATTATCATCCAACCTAGAGGTACGGAGGAAGGGAGGGAGAGAGGAAAGGAAGGGAGGAAAGGAAGAAAGGAAGGGCGGAGGGAGGGAGGGAGGGAAATGACTGGAATGGGAGGCACTTCAGGGGTGAGATAGAAACCTAGTGCAACTGAAACCCCTAGGAGGCCGACCCTACTGAAAACTCCTAGCATACAGAGCCTGAACCAGCCATTTACTATAACCAGGCAAGGCTTCCAGTTCAGAGCTTGGGATACCAAGCCAGCCACAAAACTTTCAGTCCACAATTTGTCTTGCTTGCAAGATGTGTTGGGATAGGTGGCACAGAACTTGGGGGGAGTGGCCAATTTATTACTGGTAAACTTGAGACCCATACCATGACAGGGAACCCATGCCTGACACTGCCTGGAGGGTCAGAAATCAGAAGCTGGACAGCCCAGACACCTGGGATAGAACAAAACATGACCGGCAAAATAAAATAAAATAAAATAAAATAGAAGTTTCCTGACCCCCAAAATTTAAGGAGTATTTATGACATCAGCCCATGCCCAGATCTGCCCTCCAGCCTGTACCTCCTCTGCTCGTGGCCCCTCTTAGCCTGAACTCCATACTTTCCCTTCGATCGCTGATGCTTCAGCCTCAGGTGAGGTTAACCTATGCTCTCTGACCCAGTGGGTTCCAGCTGGGTTGCATTATTTGTCCCTGCTCTGAGAGACTTCCGTCCACCTAGAACCTAGGGTTCAAGAAGGAAGAAATCGGTCTCTGCCGGGCTGTGCAGCTGTTGGGCGCAGGGAGCATTTCAGAGCCACACAGTTCTAATGCTGTTGCCCAGACGACTGTGCAGAGAGAGCTAGAGAGATTAATCTGCCACTCCTTAGCCGTTGGAGGGCACGTGCACTCCTAAACTTGCAGTCTCGTAACTCCTTTGTCTCTGGTTCGGGGAGAAATGTTAAATGCTGAGGACGCCCTACCTGAGCCTATGACTCTCAGTCTAATTCCTTCCCTTTAAGGTTGGACCCGCCCCCACGCGCCTTGGCTGCCGGCCCTGGCAGGGAGGTTGCAGCTGAGGCTGGGAGGGATTGGCTGGTTCAGCCCAGCTCAGCTTCCCACACAGCTTCCGGCTGGTCGGAAGCCAGGGAGAAAAGGAAGACTCGCTGCTCCTGAGAGAAGGTGCCAGGGTGAAGGGCAGCAAGGAGAATTCTGGCTCAGAACAGGGAGAGCTCTACCCACTGCTGGATTGGCTGTAGGGAGTCGGCTGACCTTGGAGACTTTTGGTCTCGTGGAAACTGCACCCATGGTTTATGCTTCAGGCTGAGGCCCTCTAGAATGTTAACAGTTCTGCCTGTTGTCCCTTCTGGTCTTCCTCTTCTCTCTCAATGTTCCTAGCACTTCTTCCTGCGCTGCCCTCAAGTCTTCCCAATCTATATCGCTAGCTGTATTCCTATCCAGTAAACAGGGCCATCCCCACCCCTCTCCGGAGCCTCAGAATTTCACCCTCTGCCTATTTGCCCTGCAGGATGCTACAGCAGAACCTGTCCTGGCTGGGAATGGGGTCCCTGACTGCCTCTCCGTGGCATCTACTGCTGCTGGGAGGGGCCTCTTGGATTCTAGCCCGAATTCTGGCCTGGATCTATGCCTTCTATGACAACTGCAGCCGCCTTCGTTGCTTTCCTCAGCCCCCTAAACCGAGCTGGTTCTGGGGTCACTTGGCCTTGGTGAGTGTGGCAGTAGGTAGGTCTCTGGGTAGATGTGTTCCCAACGCGTTTGGAAAGGTGTTTGTGGAACTTGGGTCAGGAGAGGCTTGGAACACAGGACAGTAGAGAAGTGAGGGGGAGACATAGGGAGCCCTTCCCTCAGCCCCAGCAGCCACTCCACTCCAGGATCCGAGGCCTTTCTCTTTTCCTCCCTTCTTTGCTCCCAGCCTGCTTTAGGTCACATTATGATCAAGATGAATGATCTGAGCACTGAGCTGCACTCGATCACTGAGCTGTATCCCAGTCTGACTGTGTTATTTTTCACCAGGGACCATTCTGTCCTCTCCAGTAGTGGCTCCACTTCCACTCTGGCCTCATTCCCAGTGCCCCTTGCTCCATGCTGCCCTGGTTCCCTACTGCCAGAGTCACACTTGGCAATTCAGTGTCACCTGAAAGGGTGTCACCGCCAATGCTACTTTCTCCCATAGCCTCTTTACCTCCCAAAATTTGTATTCACCCTAGTCATTCCAAGTCCTCTCAGGACCCTCTTCCTTTTTACATCACAGTCCTGCTGTTTCCTGCCAACCCTCCTGATCAGGTAGAGCACTGTAGAACAAACCAGTAATATGTGCACACATGTGCAAGTAACACACACACACACACACACACACACACACATGATTTGTTAGAGTGGCTTACAATCAACAGGGCCTAGATAATTCAATAATGGCTATCTGCACCCTGGAGAGAACCCAGTAGTTGCCCAGGCTATGAAACTGGATGCCACAGCAAGCCCAGTCTGAAGTTCAAAGGACTGAAAGTTCCATAGAAAATTCTGATCTTCAGGTCACAATGGAAGGCCAAAGAAGCAGAAGTTGATGTCATTAAAGATGAATGCATTCAGTGAGCCCACATCTTTAATCCCATCATTTGGGATGCAGAGACAGGTGGCTGTCTGAGTTCAAGGCCTGCCTGGTCTGTAGACTGAATTTCAGGACAGTCAGGGCTACATCTCAGAGACCCTGTCTCAAAAAAAAAAAAAAAAAAAAAAAAAGATAGATGCAGTAATGTGCAAGTAACAAAAGGCCAGCAGGCCAGCAATATTTTTTCCTCAAACATTTTTGTATCTGAGCCATTCATCATAAAGTGCCACCCACTCAGGATCTCTCCCCTTATTATATGGTATATATATATATATATATATATATATATATATATATATTAATTTTGGTCCTCACAGACTCACCTTGAGGGTTGCCTCTTAGTCCCAGAGCTTGTCATATTTACAAATCATCACAAGTCCATCTTGTCATCATGACCACAACCACATTCCTTCTGATATGGTTAATTTATCAACATCAGTACAATAACAAAGTCAGAGTTCCACCTGATGTAGCTATCCTACATACCCTCAGTACTGGTCAACCACATTCCTTCTGATATGGTTAATTTATCTACATCAGTACAATAACAGAGTCAGAGTTCCACCTGATGGAACTATCCTACATACAGTCAATACTGTGCAAGCCTCTTGAAGAATACTTTGTCTTTGAAGAATATTTTGTCTTTGAAGAATACTTTGTCTTTGAATAGTCCTTACTGTAAAAAATGATGATACAGGAGCCAGGCGGTGGTGGCGCACGCCTTTAATCCTAGTACTTGGGAGGCAGAGGCAGCTGGATTTCTGAGTTCGAGGCCAGCCTCGTCTACAGAGTGAGTTCCAGGACAGCCAGGGCTACACAGAGAAACCCTGTCTCGAAAAACCAAAAAAAAAAAAAAAAAAAAAAAGATACAGGTTTACAATACTTAATTACATTTGCACTGTGATAGTTACAATGTGATAATTACAATTAACATTGTGATACATTGTAAAGGAATAGGAGAAGAAAAATACAAATGTCTGCTTAATGTATGTGTATCTTTGTACATATTTTTAATTTTTTAAAATTAATTTTAACTGTGTGTGTGTATTCCCAAATGAGTGTAAGTACCCTCGGGGCATCAGATCACCTACTGTAGCTGGAGTTGTAAGCCACCTGGTGTGGGTACTGGGAACTGAACTCTGTTCTTCAGGCAGAGTGTTCTTAACTCCTGAGCCACCTCTTCAGCCCCTGAAGAAACCCATTCTTAACAAAGTGGGGAAGACCTACTCATACAATTGCAATCTTTGTTTCTTTAACTTGGCATTAAAGTCACATGACATTCACATTAAACCTGAGCGCCTTTACCTGTAGATGAGTGCTTTGGCCCCTCTGTAAATAACGTGATTAAAATTCAGTATTGTATATTATGAATAGCTGACTAAACATAATCACCATAGAATAAGACAATATCATATAATAGATTAAAATGTTGTGCATCCTTTTGTCTGGTTAAATTTTTTTTTTAAACTTCAATTAAAAAAACAAACGTTTTAAATGAAAAAAAAAAGTCACATGACATTAGCTATAGTTTAAAGATTTATTTTTAATTGTATGTGGGAGGGGATATATATACATGACGGTATATCCATGCAGAGTCCAGCAGAGGGCATCAGATCTCCTGCAGCTAGAGTTACAGAGGGATGGATGTGAGAGGCACAATGTAGGTATCTTGCTAGGTGGAAGAAGATGAGATTAACCACTGTGACCCATTTTTTTTTTTTTTTTTTTTTTTGCATTTCTAGCTTAAATTCCCAGCAAGACTCATGGCCTGATGTGTTCTGTTCATTAGATTTTCTTTATAGATATTTAGAATCTTTACTTTGGGTGAACTCACTCGCCCACCATACTTTTTCATTTCTTCTCCACAGCGATGTTGGAGAATGGGATAAGACTGGAGACTACCCTTTGCACCTCCAGCACGCCTCTTATGACCTATGCCAACCTTCACACATCTGTCTACAAAACCTGGTATCTGAGAACCTTAAAGAACAGAGCAGACTGCAGTCTAACACTGTCGACAGTCTGAGTTCAGTTTCAGTGTATTTTTATACACAAATCAAACAAAAAGCACAATGCTGCAAGGAAGGTTGTGTGAGTTCAGAAAAACATGTAAGTAAACATCAGGAAGCACATACTACAAACTAACAGAGCAGCCCTTTCCCACAGAACGGTTTAACCACAATTGACTGGCACACAGAGTGTATCTGGGAAAGCCTGGGAGCAAGGCAGAAGGTCAAATACAGACTCAGGGTACACTGAGAACAGCACTCAGCATATCCAGACTGGTTTCCATAGCTATGCTCTGACATCCAATAAAAATAAACATGTCAGCTGGGCATGGTGGCACAGGTCTTTAATCCCAACACTTGGGAGGCAGAGGCAACCAGATCTCTGTGAGTTTGAGTCCAGCCTGGTTTGCAAAGTGAGTTCGAGGACAGCCAGGACTGTTACACAGAGAAACTTTATCTTGAAAAAACAAAAACAAAAAAGTAAATGTCACAGGAAGCACAAAATCACATCCAAGAACAATCCAGGAAACAAAATGCACCTGAGGTCAAAGGCCTTCTGCTCTTTTCCTGGATCCTCTCTCACAGCTTCCCAGGCATTGTTCACCATGGGTCATTCTTTTGGCTATTTTCTGATGCCTGCCTTCTATACAGAGCCTTGCATCTGCTTGCTCTGCCGTCTTCTATGGACAGAAACAGCTTCGTCAGTTGCCCCCTGTTCCTTCCCTGCTTCTCATCACAATCAGCCTCGTGACCTCCAGGTTTCTGGGTGGCATCCCACGCCACCTCTCTCCTCAAGGATCTCCACTGCACTGGCTTCTCCATCCTTCCAAGAGTCTCCTGTTTTTACTTGCAAAGTGACACTCACCCCTGAGCTCTCTATGGTTCCTGAATCTCTACTGCTGGCTTCCCCTTCTCTAACCTCTCATAGAGTTCATTGAAGTCATCCCTCTCTCCCTCTTCTCACTTTCCCAAGTTCCCTTGCCCCAAGTTCAGCCCTTAATATGGCCAGTAAGTCCCTCTTGAAATGAGGTTTAAGTTTACATCTTTCCTGAGCTAGGGATCAGGATTGGAGACAACTCCAAATGTGTGTGTGTGTGTGTGTGTGTGTGTGTGTGTGTGTGTGTTTCTTTGTTTATTTGTTTTAACCTCAGTACAGGGAGGAAGAAGGGTGTGCTGGGGTTGAAGAAGTAAAATTCACTATAGGAGCACTCTGAGCAGGAATGAGTGATAAGTTGTTCAATGAGTAAGAAGGGAATGAATATCAGAGTTGGGAAGAATCCAATAGAAACAAAATGAGAGATGCATGTATGCATAGAGGTGGAGAGAGAAAACAGATAAGTTATAGAGCAATACACACACACACATTATTTTTAAATTACATTACTGTGGAGAATGCTTTCATAAACTGTTATCACACACACTCTGTTTGGGTTGGTTCTTCTCCCTGCCCACTTTCCCCACTCACCCCTTTCTGTTTGTTCTGTTGTCTTCCCCACCCTCTACATGAAAGCCTTTTTGTTTTTAGGTCTCTTGGGCCTCTTTCTGGCTTCCCAGCCTGGTTACCCACATTTTCACACTTTCACCTAAGCACAGGAATTTAATAATTAGAGGATAGGATCCACAGAGAAGATACTGTCTTTGTCTGTCTGAGCCTGGGCTACTTCACCTAACACAATGTTTCTCAATTCCATCCATTTCTAGGCAAAATGTAATTTTCTTTGTATCTGAACAAAACTTGATTGTTTGTATCTCACATTTTCATTAGCCATTCATCTGGATAAACATCTTAGCTAATTCCATTTTCTTGCTACTGTGAAAAGATCAGAGATAAGCGTGGATAGGCAAGTACCTCGGTAATAGAACAGAGAGCCCTTTGAATATGTGCCAAGGAGTGACGCAGCTTTGCCACATGGTATTTGTATTTTTGATTTCTTTGAGAAGCCTCTATACTGATTTACACAGTAGATGCTTTAGTTTATGCATCGTATCCACTATAGTACTGGGTAAAAATTCCTTTGCCCCTACATTCTCACCAGCAAACATGTGTTTTGTCTGTGTGCATGTCTGTGCACATGTGTTCATTACCTCCAGAGGCTGAAACAGAGCATTCACTCTGCTGGAACAGGTGTTGCAGAGAGTTGTGAGCTGCCATGAGGGTACTGGGAATGGAATCCAGGTGCTCTGGGAGAGCATCCAGTACTCTCAACCACTGAACCATCTCTCCAACCCATCACTTGTTTTCTTGACGGTAGCCATTCTGACAAGGTGGAGGTAGAATGGCAAAGTACATTTAATTAGTTTTTCTTTAATGGGTAGAAACATTTAAAAATACTTTAATATATTTACAGGCAATTTTCTTTTGCATCTTATTTTGAGACCTGTCCAGTTCGTTGGTCCACTTACTGACTGGCAGGTGTGCATGATGTTTAATGTTTCTCATTTTATTTTTCTAGATATTAATTTCTTGTCTTATATATAGCTGGCAAATGCTTTATCAAGTTCTGTGCAGCATCTGTCCACTATGTTGATAGTTTCTTTTGGTCTGCAGAGCTTTTGAACATCATGTAATTCAATTTTTCAATTCTTGGGGATGTTTCTTAAACTTTCAGAGCTCCATTCAGAAATTTCCCATACATACATTATTTAAAGTTCAGTTCTAGCTAATATATTTTAGCCCTTAACACTTGCCTATTCCATATCTTTGTATCATCTATTTTATCTATCAAGTGTCACATCTATAAATCATTTGCATATATTTTCCTATTTATTCATCAAACCACTGTTTAAGGTAAGAAACACAAAGATGAAGAGTGTGAGAGGCATGTAGATAGAAATATGAGGGCTGGAGAGATGGCTCAGTGGTTAAGAGCACTGACTGCTCTTCCAGAGGTCCTGAGTTCAATTCCCAGCAACCACATGGTGGCTCACAATGGGAATCTGTAATGGGGATCCGATGCCGTCTTCTGGTGTGTCTGCAGACAGCAACAGTGTACCCACATACATGAAATAAATAAATAAATATGAATACAGGGGCTGGAGAGATGGCTCAGCGGTTAAGAGCACTGACTGTTCTTTCAGAGGTCCTGAGTTCAATTCCCAGCAACCACATGGTGGTTCACAACCATCTGTAATGGGATCTGATGCCCTCTTCTGGTATGTCTGAAGACAGCTGCAGTGTACTCATCATACATATAAAATAAATAAATAAAATCTTTTAAAAAAGAAAAGAAAAGAAATACGAATACAATAAGGGACACATATGAATAACCTGACTGTGGCTCAGCAAGAACCATTGATCAAGAAGAAGGGGTGAGAGAAGAGGGGAGGGACTGGCAGAGTGGGAGGACACCTTTCTGGGGCTAGCAGAAGATTTCTCCTTTCCTAGATGAGGAACAACGAGGAAAGCATGCAGTCCATAACACATCTGGGCCAGTACTTCCGTGATATCCACGTCTCTTGGGTTGGACCTGTGTACCCAATCCTGCGACTCGTCCACCCTAACTTCATTGCTCCCCTGCTCCATGCCTCAGGTATCTCTCAATCACTGTTCTCTTCCCTGCTTCTTCTCCTAGTCCTTCTCACATCTATACAGACCAAGCTGAAGTCATATGGAACAGATGTCTTGACTCTGTCACCAATCTTCTGGGTGACACTGGACAATGTCTTGGGTCTTCCATACTGCTGAGATCTGCTTGGGTTGTGAGAGAAGGAAGCCCAATCTAATCAGAGAAAGAGAACCTATTGTCTGGGGGTGTAGCTCAGAAATAGAGCACTTGCCTGACATATACATGCATAGGTTGCATGCATAGCACTGAAAAAAAATGTAAAGGGGTCTATTGTTATTAAGGTCAGGGAGGGAGGTCGCCAAGCGCAAGTGAAGAGATGGTGTAAATAATGGCAACAGGAACCTTCACTTCTTAGTTCTGTTTCTTTTTTTCTTTGTGGTGGTTTCACTTTCATGCTGTAAAAGATGACTCCTAGAAGCTCAGTGTCCTCAGAAAGGTCCATGTCATCTTGGGAAATATTCTACGGTCACTTTAAATTTGGTTTGAGTTTCATGAGAGGACTGGGTACTTCCTCTAATCACTGCAGCTTGATCACCGAAGTTCGAGTGGTCTGGCAACCTTTTCAAGTACTGGGATTGAGACTGGGAAGGTGTGAGGTGCTTGATCTAAGAGACTAGAAAGAAGCAGACTCCACAGCCTTTCATGAGTTACTGGAATCCTGAAGCTAATTCCATCCGTCAGTGCAAACGCCGGTTACAGGCAGACGTTGCATCTACAAGTTGCACTTGATTCAGATAACTTGTGACCTGAGAAGGCACTAGTTAAGATGTGTGATTAGTTACTCTTCTATGTGATAAAACACTATGACCAATACCACTTACAGAAATAAAGGTTTATTTGGGGGCTTACGGTTCCAGAGGGATGAGTGTCTTACCACTCTAGTGCATAAGCACAGCAGCAGGCAGGCATGTTGACTGAAGCTGAAAGCTGAAAGCTCATATCTCACACTATTAACAGGAAGAAGAGGAAGTTGGCAGTGTTGGGAGGCATTTAAACTTCAAAGCCTACCCCCAGTGACTCACTTTTTCCATCAAGGTCATATCTCCTAACCTGCCCCAAACAGTGTCACCACACTGGGGACCAAGTATTCAAAAGCCTGAGAGATATGAGGAACATCTCATTTAAACCACCACAACCCTAAAACACTGTCTTAAAGAAAAAGCTGAGCATGGTGGTATACACTTGAAATCCCGATGCTGGGAGATGGAGACAGGCGAATCCTGGAGCTCATTGGCAAGCTAACCTTGTCAAATTGGTGAGTTCTAGGACTCAGTGAGAGACCTAAAACCAAAACAAATCAAAATGACAAAATAAACAAAAACACAAGGTAGATGTCTCCAGAAGAATAACTCCTGAGCTTGACCTGTGGCCTCTGCCTGCACAGCACACATGCATGCCATCCCCTTGCCCCGACACATACATCTTTCAAGCAAGTAGATTATATAGGGAAGGAGAGAAATGAATGTCAGTCAATATTTCCAGAGCTTGGATTTGCCACTTTGGTCAGGTGGTCAGCCTGGTGTTGATGGTAGTAAATTCTGTGGAGCTTGGCCAAGACATTCCCATAGATACTGAGTTCTGATAGTGTCTGTGGTCTGTCTTCTTATTGTTGCCCATACTGAGAGTAGTTACCTCACAATAAGCAAACCACTAACTATGTATTTACGGATCTATATGCAATGTGTAACTTTCTTTCCTTAATATTGAGTGAAACTCTTTCCTTCTAATATAGAATATTCAGTCTCCCTAAACATCTCTTCCATCTCTACAACTTCCCACAGTTATTAAAAATTGTTATATCTTGCTGGGTGGTGTTGGCACACTCCTTTAATCCCTGCACTTAGGAGGCAGAGGCAGGTGAACCTCTGAGTTTAAGGCGAGTTTGGTCTACAGAGTGAGTTCCAGGACATCCAAGGCTACACAAAGAAACCCTGTCTCAAAAACCAAAACTAAAAAAAGTGAAAGTTATATCTTATAAGACCCATTCGACACAAAAGCTTTTGTCCTGTTTCTGAGTATCCAGTTGATTGTTAGTTTCTTGCCAGTTAATCTGGCAAGAATCTTCCAGCACAAATCTGTGTATGTCCAAGCACATCATATAAAATAGTAAGTTATTGTACCAAAAAGAATAAAGAGGGAGTTTAGGAAGGCTTTTTCGTGGCCAGTAAGATTCAGGAGCTATGAGATTACAAAAGTCAGATCAGCAATCTCTATCTTTTGTATATCAAAGACAGTTTTATGAACTATTTTAGCCTTTTTATTAGATTTAGATAATTTTAGCACAGCCTGTATTTTTGGATGTTGAACTGTTTATACTTTTTTTTGGAACAGTAGTAATGATTTTTTTCTATTTCCAGTTTTTGATCCAAGGAATTTGAGGTGAGATGCTGGACTTGGTGTGAAAAGTCCTGATATAGATAGATAGATAGATAGATAGATAGATAGATAGATAGATAGAGAAAGAGATGGAGATGTCTGAAATAAATATAAACAACCAACAGCCAGGAGCTAAGTATGGAAAACATTTAGTTGGTAGTGTACCCATGTGTATGAACAAGGTTTTTGGTTGTTTTGTTTTTGAGTTTAAAGCTCTTCTCTTATTTTTCTCCTCATTGGTTATTTGAGAACTTTGTACAATATATTTTTATCATATTCACCCTCCTCCAATTCCTTTCCAATTTATCCCTCTTCCCTACCCACCTAACACTGTGCCCTCTCTCTTTAGGAAAAAGAAAATGCCATCAAGTAGTTTGTGCTGCCCACATACATACACTCTTCTTTCTTTTCTTCTTTTCTTGTTTTTGTTGTTGTTTTGGTTTGGTTTGTTTGTTTTTGTTTTGGTGTTTTTTGTTTTTTGTTTTTGTTTTTTTAAACAGCGTTCCTCAACGAAGTTCTGGCTGTTCTGGAGCTACTCACTGTGTAAACTAGGGTGGCCTCTAACTCACAAAAATATGCCTGCTTCTGCCTGCCTTGTGCTGGGATTAATGGCATGCACCTCCACCTGGCTTGTCCGTGTACTCTGGAATGTGTGGAGACACACAACTGATGAAGGTGCATAGAATGAAGACTGTGGAAAGACGAGCCCTACGAGGCATCTACATTACACCTCCTCCTCCCAAGGCTCAGGGATCATTGCAGAACAGGGAGCAGAAAGAGTAGAAGAGCCAGAGGTAGTGTATTGACTATAAGAAAACACTGGTTTTTTGGACCCAGAAGGACATTTGCACATGTGAATTCACAACATTTGTGACAGTGTGCAAAAAACCTGTGCAAGCTCAAGCCAAACAAAATCCAAGCATGGATAGGGGATGTGGGCACAAGGTCTCACCCTTGACTGAGGAGCTGTGGTAACTGAGAGCTGCTGGGAGAAGGGGGGTCGTCGTTGTCCTCGTCTTTCTTTCCTTTTTTCTTCCTTCCTTCCTTCCTCCCTCCCTCCCTCCCTTCCTCCCTCCCTCCCTCCCTTCCTCCCTCCTTCCCTCCCTTCCTTTTCTTCTTCCTCCTCCTCCTCCTCCTCCTCCTCCTCCTCCTCCTCCTCTTCTTCTTCTTCTTCTTCTTCTTCTTCTTCTTCTTCTTCGTGTTAAATTAGATTTGTTCATGTCATTTTATATGTATTTTGCCTGCATACAAGTATGTATACCACATGCATGCTTCATGCCCACAGAGGCCAGAATAGGGTATTCCTAGAACTGAAGTTATGGGTGGTTGTGAAGCCCATATTGATGTTGGGAGTCAAACTTGAGTCCTCTGCAAGAGCTAAAAGTGCTTTTGAGTGCAGAGCCATGTCTGCAGCCTCAGAACAGTTTTCTTAAAGGCCTCTAGTCCTCCTTTTTAACCTCTCAGGTATTTGGATTACAAGCATGGACCACCATGCCCAACACAAATTTATTTTTATTTTGACATCCTTTTGTCTTTGACCAGATTTTTTCATTTGTTTTGTTTTGGTTTCTTGAAAACACTTCTGATTAACTATCTAGTGCTTTGCTCTCAGTTGTCCTTCATCACTGGGAAGGGATCTGTCCCAGTTGGCTTGATCTGATCTCACAATTTTTGAGGCAATTAAGTGACAGATGTCAAGGAGTTAGTGTCAACAAAGCCCCTTATGGCCAGTTGTAACTAACTAAAAGACATGCAACAGCAATTCTAAACCTCTGGGGTTGCTATTCACAAAGATCTTCTGAGGCCATCTGTAAATGTATTAGATATCTACATTATTATGATTCGTAACAGCAGCAAAATTACAGTTATAAAGTGGCAATAAAATAGCTTTATGGTTGGGGGGTCACAACATTAGGAACTATATTAAGGTGTTGCAGTGTTAGGAAGGTTGAGAACCATCGGGATGGAAGGGCTGAGCACTCCACCTCCTGGAGCCTATTTGTAAATTCAGTTTTGTTTGCAGTAGATGGTGTTCTGTCCAGGCATCTTTTAAAGAACTACTCTGTTTCTTTTTCTTTTTTCTTTTTTCTTTTTTCTTTTTTCTTTTTTCTTTTTTCTTTTTTTCATTTTCATCAAAGTCTTTAATGGATGTGCAAGAGTAAGAACGACCTTGGCCATGGAGGGCGAGGACATCGCCCACAGAATGAACGCCGGCCGGCGTTGGGCTCCACTGATCAATTGTACAAAACCACATGGTTACTGAGTTACAATCATGAAGTCACCAGTGTCTGTGAACCATTTTCGAAAGACGCATGCTCTCTTGCCCGGAGCCGTGTGCAAACGTTAGGGTATTTCCCACCACCCCTTGAGAGTCACATTTCAATACATCCTTCACTTTCTTTAATTTATAAAACAAATTGCTATATATAAAAATCTCCCCCTCTGGTGGGCACAATATTATTCACACATTTGTACATGAGCAGCCGAACCAGTAACCAGCAAGTCATTTGGCAACAGGGCAGTATCAAATAAACACCCCCATGTCTAACAAACCAAGAGTCCCTGTGCTGGTTGGGCAAAAGAGTTGTTGCCGTCCCCGGGCAGCACACTGGGAGGGAAGGAGCTTGTAGGAGTCTGTTTGCACTTGGACCATCTGTCGGCTCTTTATTGTAGCAGCTCAACTCAAAGGTAGCTGTGGTTACACAGGCCTCAGACTGGGGCTCCAAGTGGCTGGGCTGGGTACCCCTGGAGAGCCCCTAGACTGGGCTGGGTACCCCTGGAGA
>JADRCD010224503.1:10994-21474 GCA_019843815.1 Montemys delectorum | reverse complement strand
CCCCCTGGAGAGCCCCTAGACTGGGCTGGGTACCCCTGGAGAGCCCCCAGGCTGGGCTGGGTACCCCTGGAGAGCCCCCAGACTACTACTCTGTTTCTTTTCTTTATTTTTTAAGGTTTATTTGTTTTATGTGAGTACACTGTAGCTGTCTTCAGCTACATCAGAAGAGGACATCAGATCCCATTACAGATGGTTGTGAGCCACCATATGGTTGCTGGGAATTGATCTCAAGACCTCTGGAAATGCAGTCAGTGCTCTTATCCACTGAGCCATCTCTTTAGCTTAGATTTTTTTTTTTTAATTTTGTTTTACAGATTTTTTTTCCCTTTGTTTCACTGATATCTGAGGGTTACAGAATCTTATATTACAGCAAAGGCTGGCAAGCTAAGAAATCCTTCAGTGATCGTGCATAGGGAACTATAGTATAAAAACAAGAAGGTATAAGAGAGGGAACCAAAACCTTCATGCCAATCCTGTAGTTACAGTAAGAGTGACAAAAGACTTCTGTTATCCTGAAGACTGTGGGGAAAAGCAAATATCTGGCTTTTTAACCAGATAATTAAAAGGTAGAGACTGCAAATCTACCACTCATTCCTATTCAAGATTTTTAAGGCCAAATGAAATTTTGTTGCAAACTGTTGTAGATATGCAATGTTACATAAAAACAATCCTATTATGACTGGTGAGATGCCTTGGCAACTAAAAGCACTTATGGGACAAGCCTGATGACCTAGTTCAATCTCTGGAACTCACTAAGAGGAGAATGACAGAAGAGACTGTGCAAATTTGTCATCTGACCTCCACATGACTACCATGGCTTGGGCACACACACACACACACACACACACACACATTCACACACAATCATAATAATGATAAAGAAAATAAAAACAATCCCATTAATTCAGAGTGCACTCTTATATGGAAACAAGGTAGGATACTTAAGGTAATATCTTTTCCTAGTTTTCAGATCATTGGCTAAAAACCTTAATCTTTTTTTTTTCAAGACAGGGTTTCTCTGTATAGTCCTGGCTGTCCTGGAACTCACTCTGTAGACCAGGCTGGCCTCAAACTCAGAAATCCACCTGTCTCTGCCTCCCAAGTGCTGGGATTAAAAGCGTGCATCACCACTGGCCAGCCAAACCTTAATTTTTAAATAGTATGATAATTAGAGAAACATCTAATGACCTCCACAACCCCACTCCATAGTGTACTACATACAGTGGCCAAAACTTTTGTAGTAATATATAATTTTCTTTTTCTTATCAGATAGTAAACTTAAAACATTTGTCAGGATGTGGAAGATGTGTTAGACAAAGTAGGATCCACACGAAGGCATGATGGACTATGTGTGCCATGTTTTTTTCTTTATTTGCATTTCAAATGTTCTCCCTTTTCCTGGCTTCCCCTTCGAAAAACCCCCAATTCCCTCCCCCCTACCCCTGCTCAACAACCCACCCTCTCCTGCTTCCTGGCTCTGGCATTCCCCTACCCTGGGGCACAGAGCCTTCACTGGACCAAGGGCCTCTCCTCCCATTGATGACTGACTAGGCCATCCTCTGCTACATATGCAACTAGAGCCATGAATCCCACCATGTGTACCCTTTGGTTGGTAGTTTAGTCCCTGGGACCTGTAGGGATACTGTTTAGTTCATATTGTTGTTCCTCCTTCAGCTCCTTGGATCCTTTCTCTAGCTCCTTCATTGGGAACCCTATACTCAGTCCAATGGATGGCTGTGAGCCTACACTGCTATATTAGTCGGGCACTGGCAGAGCCTCTCAGGAGACAGCTATATCAGGCTCCTGTCAGCCAGCACTTGTTGGCAGTAGTGCCTGGGTTTGGTGATTGTATATGGAAAGGATTCCCATTAATCTGACCTTTGCTCTACCTGCTGCTGCAGCCTGATCTGGTCCCTTTCACTTTCCCTGATTATTCCTGCTTTCTATGTCTTGGTCCCCTCCTTGTCATGCTGAGTTTGGAGGGGGACGTGTACAGCCCTGGCTGAGGGTCCCTACCCCTCCTAAAGTCCATTGCCTACCTTTCTCATGGCTCCCGATTGTCTTGTGTGTCAGCTGCTGTTGCACCCAAGGAAATGACTCTCTATGGCTTGCTGAAGCCCTGGTTGGGTGAGTACCTGAAAGTGAGGGCCACTGGACTCCCTTGGGGGTTAAGGGAGGGAACTACCCTTGCCTATTGTCACGGCTGCCTTCCCAGGGGATGGGCTCCTGTTGAGTGCTGGTGAGAAGTGGAGCCGCCACCGTCGCCTGCTCACACCTGCCTTTCACTTTGACATCCTAAAGTCCTATGTGAAGATTTTTAACAAGAGTGTGAACATCATGCACGTGAGTTTCTGGAACCCATGGCCCCACTGGAGCCTTGTAGAAAGGGAAATGGTTTCAGATGTAATCTGCAGGTGTGGGTCTGCTAAGATGCCTTTGGGACCACAAGTTTCCCTCCCCAAGCCTTATTTTCTTCCTTCCTTCCTTCCTTCCTTCCTTCCTTCCTTCCTTCCTTCCTTCCTATCAGTTTGTCTGTCTTTCACCTTTTTGAGACAGAGTTTCTCTGTGTAGCCCTGGCTATCCTGTACCTTGCTTCGTAGACCAAGTTGGCCACAAATTCAGAGATCAGCCTGTTTCTGCCTTCCAAGTGCTAGTATTAAAGTTATGTGCCACTGCCACCGCAATTTTCTGTCTGTAAAGTGGCAATGATAATCTGTACTTAAAGCATAGAAGACATAACACCATGGAGTCATGCTCCTAGCATACAGAGGAGCCTCAGAAAGGTCAGTTTCTGTTCTTGGTCACCCAGAAGCTTTGGAAACCCAGCACACATTAACGCCTGTACAGTAGCTCTGTCTACACACTGCAGTACTTTAAACTTACTTGTCTTAAGCTCTGTGTGGTGAGCGGTACCTTTGATCTCCGCACTTGGTGAATGAAGCAAAGTACAGGGAGTCCATGGCTATGATGCAACAAGACCCTGTCTCAAACAAACAAGGTCTCGGGTATAGCTTGGTGCTAGAGAGCCTGCTTAACATGTATAAGCCCTGGCTCCCATCCACCATTAAAAACAAAAGAAAGGGTTTGTTGTTGTTATTGTTGTTGTTATTATTGTTGTTGGGTTTTTTTTCTGTCCTAGAACTCACTATGACACAGTGACTACATAGACCAGGCTGGCCTCCAACTCAGAGAGATCTACCTGTCCCTGATGAGATTAAAGGCATGCAAAACCATGACTAGCTAAGAAAAAAAAAATTTTTTTTTTTTTTTAAAAAGGAAAGAGCTGGGCAGTGGTGGTGCATGCCTTTAAACCGGGCACTTGGGAGGAAAAGGCAGGCAGACTTCTGAGTTCAAGGCCAGTCTGGTCTACTGAGTGAGTTCCAGAACAGCCAGGGCTACACAGAGAAACCCTGTCTCAAAAAAAAAAGAAAAGAAAAGAGAAGAAAAGAAAAGAAAAGAAGAGATGAGAAGAGAAGAGAAAAGAAAAGAAAAGAAAAGAAAAGAAAAGAAAAGGAAGGAAAAGAAAAGAAAAGAATAACATCACTGGATTTGGTGGCCAGCTAGATCCATCCTGGCTTTTTATCTTCCTTGAGAGAGTCTGGGTTTCCTAGCATGGAGAGACCTGGGAGAGAGACAGAGACAGACAGACAGAGACAGAGAGATAAAGAGACAGACACACACACACAGAGGCAGAGAGAGACACACAGAGATACATAGAGACAGAGAGAGACACAGAGACAGAGACAGACAGAGACAGACACAGAAACAGAGAGAATGTCAGAGTGAGAGTAAGGGTCAGAGAGGTCAGAGAGTGTGTCAAAATTCACCAGCAGTAAAAGAGTATAAGTGGTGTATAAATAACTATAAATATACGTAGTGAAGCAAATATTTAAGTATAGTTGTGGAGCAAAAAAATCAGGTCAACATAGTTATTACTAAAAGTTTAAGAGGTGGGACTGAGAAGAAGACAGTGAGCTGAACACAGAAGGTAGACTTGGACCCAGGGCTCCTGCCTCCCCCTTTCTTGTTAGACTCCTATGATAACACCTCTGTGCTTACCCATGTCTGGCCTACCCTGGGTGGAGAGCTTGGGACAGAGCACCAGAAGACTGGCTCTGAGCGGGGTAGGAGACTGTTCTGGTGTTTGAAGTGCAGTGGTACAAAGAAGACCAGACTCAGCCCAATCTCATACCACTTCTCTGGCTAGGCCAAGTGGCAACGCCTGGCCTCCAAGGGCACTGCCTGTCTGGATATGTTTGAACACATCAGCCTGATGACCTTGGACAGTCTGCAGAAATGCATCTTCAGCATCGACAGCAACTGCCAGGAGTGAGTCTCTCTCTGTCTTTGCCTAGGAATCTGAGCCCTGGACCATGGGAGGAGGTTGGGGAGACTGTGAACAATAAGTGGGCCATAACTGACAGCTAAGGATGATGAGAGGAGAAAGTGTGGTCCTTCCTGGGAGATGGACTGTGGGAATTGTAGTTGAGCAGTGTCATTAACAGGCAGTTTGAACAATGATGTCTTGAGGTGAGTGGTGATTTTTTTGTATTTTTTTTTGTTGTTGTTGTTCTTGTTTTTACTTTCTTGTTAAACAAAATATTTGAGCAAAACAGCTTGAGGGATAAGAGATTGTTTGACTCCTGGTGTCAGAGGTAGGGAAGAGTGTGGCAGGGCACCTCCACCATAATGACAAGGAAGTAGAGTAAAGGTCACCTGTGCATGCAACCAACCTTTCACCTCCATCTCTTGTTGTCTGTATGAATCCCCACCCAATGGAATATAGCGAACCACATGCCTGTTAAGCCTTTACCACTCAGACAGTCATCTTTGAAATAACTCTACAGACACAAACAGACATATGCTTCACTAACCTCCTAGGTGGGTTGTGAGCAAACAAAGATGATAATCAGAACTGACTGTAGAAGGGGACATAGGCACCCAGTCCCACCCACAGCCAAAGAGCTATTTCAATTGATACCTTCTGGGAAAGGGAAAAATCAGTTCTCTTCAATAGAGTGACACTGGGTATATCTACTCCACTCCAAGGCAGGACGCACGCGCCAGAGGAGGAGTAGGTAGCATAAATCAGACTCTATTTTTGTGCCTGTGTGTCCTTTTGTTTAATTTGTTTTTTTTTTTTTAAAGAGAAAAAACAAAGTTGGGTGGGTGGGGAGGTTCAAGAAGGAATTAAAGGGAGGGAAAGAATATGATCAAAAATGAACAAAATTAATTAAAAAATATTAAGCATTGCCAGGTGGTGATGGTACACACCTTTAATTCCCCAGCACTCAGGAGGCAGACAAATCTCTGAGCTCGAGGCCAGCCTGATCTACAAAGTGATTTCCAGGATAGTGAGGGCTATAGAGAAACCTTGTCTCGAAAAAATAAAAACAAAACAAAACAAAACCATGGAACTTTTCATTTTTAGAAAGGGTCCTACTACATAGCCGAGGTGGGCCTGGAGGTTCACAGTCAATCCTCCCGTCTCCTTTTCCTAAGTGTTGAGTTTGTAGCATGAACAGCACGTCCAGCTGGCAGCTAAATGTTAAGGATGTTGAACAATCAGTCAGAAGGATGGAGATTTCTCTTGAGTTTCCCAGGCAACCCTAGGTATCTAAGAAGATGAGAGTTCAAATCACAGTTGAATCTGAATCCTCAACTTTTTAGAGGACTGACAGTCAGGTAGATATACAACATAGGATCTGGAGAGAGAAAGATCCTTGCACAGTGCTGAAAATAGGGCACATCTGCAACAAATCAAGGAGGAACCACAGAAGCAGATGTTGAGTGAAAGAAAGATGAACACAATGCCCAAGTCCATCTGGAGTCGGGGACATGGGGCTCATAAGGACTGGGAGGCAGAGAGAAGTACTCTCAGAAGGCACTTTTTGTAAGTAAGGTGTCTTAGTCCAGTGTATCTGCCTGGTCGTGTTCTGGGGTTTCATGTGTCCTAAGACTACTTTCTCGCTTGCCTGCCCTGCAGGTCTGACAGCGAATACATTGCTGCGATCCTGGAACTCAGCTCCCTTGTAGTGAAACGGCATCACCAGCCCTTCCTGTACGCGGACTTCCTGTACTACCTCACTGCTGATGGGCGGCGCTTCCACAAGGCCTGCGACCTGGTGCACAACTTCACAGATGGTGTCATCAAGGAGAGACGCAGCTCCCTCAATACCCAGGGTGTTGATGAATTCCTAAAGGCCAAGGCTAAGACTAAAACTTTAGACTTTATTGATGTTCTCTTGCTGGCCAAGGTGGGTTTTTCTGGGATCTAAGTTGCATGGATCTCAATGTTCAGCATTAGATAGAAGTTGAACTTCATCTAAAGAGTTCTAGTGAGACATAGACAGTGGTTGTAAAATGGAGGGTCAGGTTAGAGATAAGTTTTAGAGGTGGCTCTGCTGAATGCTGTGTAGAAGAAGCAAAGGACAGCAGAAAACCAAGGAAAAAATTTTAGTCAGGCTCTAAGGATAATACAAGGGGACCCTGAGTGTGGAGTGGGCGTCAGAACTTGTCGAAAGACAGCCTCAGGAGTGCTCAGACATTGTATGAGTTGTGATCTTGCTTTGTCTTCAGGATGAACATGGTAAGGAGCTGTCAGATGAGGACATCCAGGCAGAGGCTGACACCTTCATGTTTGGAGGTGAGGATCCCTGTGTAGGGCTAACGAAAGGGTGGGGAACTGTTGGTCCCAGGCTCATCTGTCAGGGGACACCCAGGATATCTCCATTCCTTCCATCCAGCCCTTCCTTCCCCATCCTTCCTGGGGACATCCATCCTTACTGTCTAGACACCGTCGAGCCTCTGATGCTGAAGCAGGCCAGAGATACAAGCCTTCCTGTCTGTCCCCCAGGCCATGACACCTCCACCAGTGCACTCTCCTGGATCCTGTACAACCTGGCAAGGCACCCGGAATACCAGGAGCGCTGCAGGCAGGAGGTGCAGGAGCTGCTGAGGGACCGAGAGTCTGAGGAGATTGAGTGGTGAGTTCAGGTCCTTGTGGTCTGTTTCATGGCCCTTATCTTGGCCTCTGCTCCCCAGATGGGAGAGGAAAGTTCTTTTTGTTGATTACTCCATCATTTCCTAGTGCTCATAAGAGCTGAGCTCAGAGTGAGTTAACTACCTAGCCAAGCCAGCAAGAAAAAGGCTGTATGCTTTGTGACACAGAGATATTCTTTAAAAAAAGATTTATTTATTTATTTATTTATTTATTTATTTATTTTATGTATATGGGTACAGTGTAGCTGTACTGATGATTCTGACAGCATCTGTGAGCCATCTTGTTGTCTTCCAGACTTTCCTCTCACACACACAATGTAGGAAACATCTGTGTACTTCAACCCTTTGTAACCCATACAAATACCTGTGTAGGACAAATCAAAGACTAGTTACTGATATGACATTATGAATCTGTGCTGGGATTGGAGGAGTGACTCAGCAGTTAGGAGCACTTCCTGTTCTTGCAGATGATCAGAATTTGGTTCTATCACTCATTTTGGGTGGCTCACCTGTAACTCCAGCTCCAGAGGATCTGATGATGTCACTGGCCTCTGCAGGTATACACACACACACACACACACACACACACACACACACCACCGCCACCACCGCCACCACCGCCACCACCACCACCACCATCACCGCCACACCATACATACAATTTAGAAACATCATTCATTTTCTTCAAAGGCTTTTTGAGTTCTACAACTTAGTGGTTCTTGAAAAATCCCACTTGCACACAGAGACCCGGAGAGTGCTCACTTCTTTGTGTCCTCCTCAGTATATATAGTAGAACTCGAAAGTGTTGGGCAGTCTGAAAAGTTGTGGCACACTGTGCTATCTGAATGAGCAGCACTGTGCAGACCTGCTGAACATGGCAATCACCTTTTGATCAGCCACCCATGTCTTTTCTTTGACATACCAAATTACTTTGTTTCCCTAACGTTGGAATTTCTATGCTTTTCTTTTTCTTTTTTTCTAATATACAAGAACGCTTTTTAAAACAATGTTTTTTTTTTAAAGATTTTTGTTTTTCATATCTAACTACACTGTAGCTGTCTTGAGACACCCCAGAAGAAGGCATCAGATCTCATTACAGATGGTTTTGAGCCACCATGTGGTTGCTAGGATTTGAAGTCACGACCTACAGAAGAGCAATCCTCTTAACTTCTCAGCCATCTCTCCAGCCCAGTCCGGAGAAATCTTAAAGCCCATTTTTATCTCCTCACTACATAACTAGGCAACATGAGCAAGCTTTTATAAATCACCTGCATGCTCTGTAGACTGGGGAAATCTTCCCTACAGAGCTGCTTGAAAAATTAGTGACAGCACAAGGAGAGCAGGTGCCACCAACACAAATTCAAAACTGTCCTCTCTCCTTTGCTTTTCTTATTAAGCGTGCATTTCCTCCCTGATACCCTAGCTCCCACTTTATCTCCGCTCTTCAGTTCGGTTCACACCGTGCACTCAGTGCTGGGGATTCACAAGGATCTCAGTAGGTAAACATGAAACATATCCACAGCACCTACCCTGTCACACCTGTAAGTTCAAGGCCAGCCTGGGCAACATGGTGTAACACCTGTCTCAAAATAAAGGGTTACCAGGTTTTGAAGTAAGGTTGTCTTTGTGGAGTTTAGTCTGGCCTCAAATGAATCCCCGTTCCCCATTCTTGAGTGTCAGCATCATGAACTTATGTCACCATACCAGTTCCTAGATGCATTTTTAAGTTGGTCAGTTTGTGATGGAATATTTGCTATCCTGCCCAAACTGGTACCAGAGTGATGGATTCAAGTGATTATTCTGCTTCTGTCTACAGAACAGCTGAGGTAAACTGACAAAAACAGAGTCAGAAAAAAAAAAGAAGCAGCCGCCAAGCTGGTTTGCAACACTGTGAGTGAGACAGTCAGAAGGAGCCCTCTGTGCTCTACCAGGAGGAAAGCATGCATGAGACAACTTGGCATGCTAAGGGGTGAGGGGGAGTAACGTGCCTGGGTACTTGGGTAGTGCACATGTGCAGACCAAGGAGGCTCCTCCTAACACTAGAGCTGGGAATACTAGTGTTTGAACTGTTAAGAATTTGAGCTTTAACCAGAAGTGTTCCACTGAAGACCTTTGGAAGCCACTCTAGGAAGGCAGAAGAGAGAGTGGGAAAGCCAGGTGTGTGATGATTCAGGCTGGAATCTTGGCACAGGGGGGCCACGGCCAATTATATTGAGCACTAGGCGGCCAGGCTACAAAGTAATACTTGCCTGAGAATGAGCATAAGGTGTGTGATACGCTGTCTTTAGGACAGTTAGACGGTGGGCAGAAGCGGCTAGGCATTTGCAGGCAGCCTGCTTCACTGTTGCCTAGGGGCAACAGCTCCCTGGGGAGCTTGGCTGAGGGATGAATGCAGCACAGAGCCTGAAGATCTCTAGCTGGAGGCTGGAGTATATTGCCTGCCTTGCAGCTGGACAGACAGCTTCTCCATGCTTGCTTTCCTCTAGTGTCCTGGAAGGTCTCTAGGCCCTTCAGTCAAATGGTGTTGTAGGCCCTCCCTCATCAGTGTCTACCACACACATGTGTGTGTAGTGATTTAGACTTTACTCGGCATCACGCCTACCTGTTCCTTCCTTTGTGTTCTGCGTGCCATTCCACAGTTATTCAGTTCAGAACTCCACTGAGGACATGGGTAGAAATATTTTCCATGAGAACAGATTTTGCCGAGTTGCCTTTTAGTATCCCTGCTCCCTCACTGTCCATTGTGTAAGGGAACACATGGTTCCCATTGCTACCTTCTGACTGACTGTGTAGGGTCTTGATCAATGGATGTATCGTGATGTATCAAAGCATTCCCACCTTGATGGACATTTGTCTAGTTTTTAATCTTTTTCTCTTTTTTGAGATCTCAAATTTATTTAGTGTGTATGTGCATGCATATGTGTGTGTGTGTGTGTGTGTGTGTGTGTGTGTGTGTGTGTGTGTGAACCTGTGTGCACCTGGACACACATGGACTACAGTGGATATGTGGAACACCTAAGACAATTTGTAGAATTTCTACCCTGTGGGAGCCAGTGATTAAACTGAAGTTCTCAGTCTTGGCAGCAGGTGTTTTCAACCTGTGAGCCAGCTTGTTGACCTCCAGACTTTCCTCTCACACACACAATGTAGGAAACATCTGTGTACTTCAACTCTTTGTAATCCATATAAATACCTGTGTAGGACAAATCAAAGACTAGTTACTGATATGACATTATGAATCTGTGCTGGGATTGGAGGAGTGACTCAGCAGTTAGGAGCACTTCCTGTTCTTGCAGATGATCAGAATTTTGTCCTAGCACTCACTTTGGGTGGCTTACCTGTAACTCCAGCACCAGAGGATCTGATGATGTCACTGGCCTCTGCAGTGTATACACATACACACACACACACACACACACGCACACACCACCACCACCACCACCACCACCACCACCACCACCACCACCACCACCACCAC
>JADRCD010224503.1:0-10984 GCA_019843815.1 Montemys delectorum | reverse complement strand
ACCACCACCACCACCACCACCACCACCACCACCACCACCACCACCACAGCCTACATATAATTTAGAAACATCATTCATTTTCCTCAAAGGCTTTTTGAGTTCTACAACTTAGTGGTTCTTGAAAAATCCCACTTGCACACAGAGACCCGGAGAGTGCTCACTTCTTTGTGTCCTCCTCAGTATATATAGTAGAACTCGAAAGTGTTGGGCAGTCTGAAAAGTTGTGGCACACTGTGCTATCTGAATGAGCAGCACTGTGCAGACCTGCTGAACATGGCAATCACCTTTTGATGACTCACACTTGTCTTTTTCTTTGACATACCAAATTACTTTGTTTCCTAATGTTGGAATTTCTATGCTTTTCTTTCTTTTCTTTCTTTCTTCTTTTCTGGTATACAAGAACTCTTATTAAAACAATAGTTTTTTAAAAGTTTAATTTTGTTTTTCCATATCTAACTACACTGTAGCTGTCTTCAGACACCTCAGAAGAAGGCATCATGTCTCATTATGGATGGTTGTGAACCACCATGTGGTTGCTGGAATTTGAACTCAAGACCTTCAGAAGAGCAGTCTTAACCACTGAGCCATCTCTCCAACCCCTAAAAAATATTTTTAATCTTTTATTTTTGAGACACCGTCTCACTATTTTGGCTGTCCTAGAATTCAGTCTGTAATCTAACTTTGACTGTCTGCCTCTCTGTGAGATTAAAAGTGTGCACCAATACATCCAATGATTATTTAACTTTAATTTTATATATATTCATGTATATGCATGTAGCTAAATGAGTGTCTCCATGTGTGTGTGTGTTTGTGGCAGGGATGTCTCAGATAACAAGACAGAGATTCAAGTCCCTTGGAACTTGAGCTATATCCAGCTGTGAGATACCTAGCATGCATACTGGGAATCAAATTCGGGTCCTCTAGAGGAATGGTAAGTTAACTATTGAGACATCTCTCTAGTTTGAGAATTTTTAAAAATATGTGTATGGTGTGCGTAGAGAGTGGACTTGTGTGTTTGTATGTATGCAGACAAGCATGTGTGCATGTGTGTGTATGTGCATGTGTATGTATGTGCATGCGTGTCGAGGCCATACGTTGACATCAGGTGTCTTCCTGGTTTTTTTCTTTACATTTTTTACTGAGTCAGGGTCTCTCACTGAACCGGAGCTTGGTGACATGGTGAGTCCTACCAGCAGGTCTGATCTGATATGCTTCTGGGTCAGCTATGATCATCTGACTGGAGATCTGAACTCCATCCCTCATGCTTGTGTGGCAAGCATTTTGTCCACTCAGCCATTTTCCTAGCCCTAAGAACTCATTACATATTAAAAGTCTCCTTCCGGTTCTTCATTTTCAGGAACATAACAATCATCCTGGTTTTAGGAATGATCTGTAGTCTAGGACCGTTTAATTTACTGTTTTTTCTTTCAGTGCTAGGGATGGAGCTCCCAGCCTTGTGCACAGTAGGAAATACTATTTGAACTTCACTCCCAGCCCTAGTTTACTGCTGCTCACCATACAGGCTGTCCTTTTCAGGGACCCTGGTGCTAGGTCCCTGGGCTGCCATCTCTCCACGACAGGTAGCCTCTGTACATGTCTTACATTCTCAGTATCTACACAGGTCCCCTCTACTGCCTCTCACCTCAGCTGCTCCCTAGCTCTCCCTACCTTGTTAATTCTTGCCTGGGATAGATGTTATGTAACAGAACACCCCTTCCATTACCAAGAGTATTTCATTTCTCTCACAACTCATAGCCTGGTCTCTTTCTCCCTTCCTCCTCCTCCTTTTTCTTTTCTTTTTTCTTTTGCCTTTTCAAGATAGGGTTTCCTGTGTGTATCCCTGGTTGTCCTGGAAGTCACTCTGTGGATCAGGCTGGCCTTAAGCTCACAGAGATCCTCCTGCCTCTGCCTCCTGAGTGTTGGGATTAAGACACCACTCCCTGGCATTCCCCTTTTTCTTTAGTCACCTCCTTCCTCCTCTTCCTTCTTGACAAGCTCTTACTCAGTTGACCTGGTCGGTGTCCACCTTAAGGTAATTCTTCTGCCTCAGCATCTCAAGCCCTGAAATTAAAACTGGGATCCACCATGCTTGGGATCTTGCCTCTCCTCTCCTCTCCTCTCCTCTCCTCTCCTCTCCTCTCCTCTCTTCTCCTCTTCCCTTCTTGCTCGCTCTTGCTCTTGCTCTTGTTCTTTCTTTTTGAGCCATGGCTTTCTCCTTAGCCCTGACTGTGCTGGTATTCATTATGTAGACCAGGAGTCCTCAAACTCAAGAGATTCACCTGCCTCTGCTGGAATTAAAGGTGTGTACCACCACCACCCAGCATGTGCCCTCTTTATTTTTATCAGAAAATAACATCTCATGTATTCATGAGCATATCTGGAGTCTACTAAATGTCCCTGTCATTCCATCACTTAGGAAGTAGAAGCAAGAGGATCAAGGGTAAAGGTCATCCTTGTTTACATAGCTAGTTCCAGGCCAACATGAGAATTTAATAAAACAAAACAAAGGGGCTAGAGAGCTGGCCCAATAGTTAAGAGAACTTACTGTTTTTCAGGCAGCTCACAACCACCTATAATTCTACCTCCAGCAGATCTGACACCCTCTCTGGCTTCCACAGACATGTAGCACACACAGAGAGACACATGAACACTAAATAACTTTAAATTTTTAATATTTTTAAGAATAAACAATATTTTAGGTATAGAGCTATAGATCAGTCTCACTGAATGGCAGAGAGACTTTATTTTTGCTCCTGGATAATTGTGTGGTGGTTTCCTTAGGGACGACCTGGCCCACCTGCCCTTCGTGACCATGTGCATCAAGGAGAGCCTGCAGCTGCATCCCCCAGTCTTATTAATCTCCCGCTGCTGTTCCCAGGATGTTGTGCTGCCAGATGACAGGGTCATCCCCAAAGGTGATGACCAATATAAGTGGGAGGAGGGGTCTGGGTAGGACGGTGGTCCCCAGAAGTAATGTGGATCTGTCCTGTCTCCTTACTCAACAGGGAACATCTGTGTCATCAGCATTTTCGGGGTTCACCACAACCCTTCAGTCTGGCCAGACCCTGAGGTGTGACCCTACCCTTTCCCCAACTCTGGGACCTGAGGAAGAGGCACAAGCCTACCAGGGAAACCAGAGATGGGGAAGAGACACGACCCACTAGTCTTTCCTGGCCTACAGGTCTACAACCCCTTCAGATTTGACCCAGAAAACCCACAGAAGAGATCACCTCTGGCTTTTATTCCCTTCTCAGCGGGGCCCAGGTGAGGAAGTGAGGGGGATAAGTCTGGGTCTGACAGTGGGACCAGGGGACAGTTGGGTGGATGAGGATTTTGTGTCTCCTTCCCACCTTTGCCTAAGTTATGTGCAAAGGTCTGCAGATCCCGCAGTGGCAAGGCTGATGCTCCTTACTCAGAGTCATGCCCTGGCCTCACTGGGCACTGGGACTAGGCCAGGTCCCAGAAATGCCCACGCAGGGTCCCAGGCACATCAGTGCCCCTTTGGCCCTCCTGGCCTGGCCGTGCGTGGCGGGGACCGGGCCAGGTTAGGTCCAAGGACGCTTGGCTGGGTCCCCGCGCAGTTCAGAGTCCCGACCCTGTCCTCCCGCAGGAACTGCATCGGACAGAGTTTCGCCATGAGCGAGATAAAGGTGGTGCTGGCGCTAACGCTGCTGCGCTTCCGCATCCTGCCAGATGACAAGGAGCCTCGCCGGAAGCCGGAGCTGATCCTGCGCGCGCGGAGGGCGGGCTGTGGCTGCGGTTGGAGCCTTTGAGTGCGGGCACTCAGTGATCTCAGAGCTGTCTTGGGACCTCCTCACCCGCTCTCCTACCTCTTTAGATCGCTGAATAAAATAGAACTGCCTCCTGATCTTTGAGTGGCTGTGAGCATCCGACCAGAATTTTATCACACTATCCTCAATGCCTCTTGGGTGGTCCCCGAGGGTCTCCGTGCTGATGAGACTTCTACCAGAAGACTTTATCGTGTGAGCCACCACAGAGGTTTAAGCAGGAGAGGGGAGCAGGTTTTCCAGCACAATCGAGGCTCTGGTCATTGAGGCAAACCCTAATATTCACTATGTTTCCACCTTTATTTTGTTTCATCAGATTTAAAGCTATATCCTCCTGCTGTCCTTCTGATACAACACTTAAATGAGTGGAACACTACACTAGACCTGGCCTGTTACAGAGGAAGAGACAGTTGGAGAATCTGAAGCAGATTGTTCCTTAAGCGAGGGGAATCTCAGAACCCCTGAGGATGGTTTTCTATAACTTTTATGCCGTGTGAGGAATAAAGCAGCTAAATTTACATGAAATCACACTGACTCGTTCCCCAGTTTCCTTTGGTGTTTTCAACAGTAGTGCAGTTGTCCCTTGAGCCTCCCGCTTCCTGCAGAAGGCTCTCACAAATTTCCCTTATGTAACCACTCTGGGCTTTGTCTTTTCAAATTCTCCCATCACGAGACCATTAAAACTGAGTTTCTGAGTTGGAGGCCAAGCTGGTCCACAAAGTGAGTTTCAGGACAGCCAAGGTGATACATAAAACCCTGTCTCTAAAAACAAAACAAAAACTGAGTTCCAGTTGGGCATGAACACATCTATAGCCCCAGTACTTGGGAGAGCAAAGGTTGAAGACAGCTTTTGCTACCCAGGGAAATACTGTCTGGAAGGGGGGCAGTGAACTGTTGGTAGAATACCTAGCATGCAGGACACACTCCATAATCCGTGCGTGGTGTTACAAGCCTAAAATTTAGCACTTGAGAGTTGGAGACAGGAGGATCAGAAATTCCAGGTCATCCTTGGCTACACAAGTTCCAAGGCAGCCTGGGATACATGAGGCATTGCCTCAAAAAAAAAAAAAACGAAAACAAAAACAAAAACATTATTTAAAATATTTTTTTTCTTTCTTGTTGTGGGAAATGGCTTCAGAATAAAAAATCTTCTTCAAGTCCATTTTATTTTTAGCTTTCTGCACTCATTTAAATTGTCTCTAGTGTTTCTTTGTTTTTAGTCTGGGTTGGTTTGGGTTTTTAGGGGTGCTGCGCTGGGATTGGGTGCAGGACCTACCACATGCGAGGCAAATGCTTCCCCACTGAGCCACCCTCCCAGCAGACCCTGTACTGTAGTGCCTTTTCAGCTAACTTATTCCCTTAAAGAATTGGAACCGTATTCAGGTGTAAGCTTTGCAAACAGCTAGAAGTGTAACCCATAGAACTTAGCTGGCAAGCTTGAATTGAGGCAAGTCTTAAGTGAGATTTTATTTGTTTACAAGTACTTGAGACAGGGTTTGACTGTGTAACCCTAGCTAGTCTGGCAATGGCAACGGAGAGCAGGCTGGCCTCAAAGATCAATCTGAATCTGCTTTCCTATGACTGTGATTAAAGTTGTGTGCCACCCCCCCCCCACAGTTATTCCTTTACTTTAAATTACATTTATTTATTATTGGGCAGGGGAGGGGGGCTGTGTACATGCCACAATGTATATATGGAAGTCAGAGGACTACTTCTGGGAATCATTTCACTACATTGACTCCTGGATTGACTGCAAGCTATCAGTTTTGGCAGAAAGCTGTCTTTCCTACTGAGCCATCTCACAGCCCCTCAAGTGAGATTTTAAATGCCTTACTACACTGGTGACTCCACTCTTGGATGTGTTGGGGTAACAGTTAGTTACCTTTGATTGAATACTTTTCAGACCATAGTCACCCATCTCAGAACCCAAGGTAGCATTACACAGCATGAAAGATCTTACTTAGACTTTGAGCAAACATAGGGGACAGATGAACTTCGGGTTAGAGTCACTTGGGAGTGTTGTGTGTCCTTTGCTTGGGAGGGGAATAGATAATGGGTGCTTTGGCAGTCACTGGGTGGACTGTTTCAGTGCCTGTTATTGTTACTTTTTGGCCATCATACTCATTATTTCCATAATATATAACTATATATATATATATATATATATATATATTTGGGATTATAATGTAGTTATAACACTTCTTTTTTTCCTTTCCTCATCCCAAACCCTCCCATATATCTTCCCCCACTCTCCATCAAATTCATGGCCTCTTTTTTCACTAATTGTTATTGTACGCATATTCATATATACATATATATATATATATACATATATATTCCTAAATATAATCTGCTAAGTCTGGATAGTTACTTGTATGTATGTTTTCAAGGCTGACCATTTCTGTCAGATCTAGTGGTGCAAGCCTTTAATCCTAACACTCAGGAAACTGAGGCACATGGATCTCTGTAAATTCAAGGTTAGCTTGGTCTACATAGCAAGTTCCAGGACAGCCAGGACTATGCAGAGAGACACTGTCTCAAAAAAGTTTTTTTTAATTTTATGAGTTGAGTGTTTTGCTTGTATGAATGTACTTCATACATAAGTATAGGTGTGTACAGAGTCCAGAAGAGGGTATTGGATCCCCAGGAACTAGAGTTATAAGCTAGAACCCTGATCTTCTGCAATTGCAGCAAGTGCTCTTAACTGCTGAGTTGTCTTGTGGAATATACTTAATCTCAATCAAGAACTTCTACCTGACCTTCGATTATTCAATTCCAAGAAAAAAGACATGGTCGACCTTTAATTTATAGTCATCCTTTATCAGAGCTAAAGTTGGGTAGATATCTACCCTCCGTGTTATTAGAATCTGTTTTCTTATCGATAACCTCGAGCTGTTACTTAGCTCCAGTTGGTTAGCCCTCATGGCCATAACTTTAAGGTTCTTACCCCCAGGGCATCTTCTCTCTCCACCTTCCTCTCCTTCCCACCCCACCCCCCTGTGGTTCCCCTCTGATCCCAAACCCAGTAGCCCCAAGGACCACCTATCTCAATTCTGACCAGCTCTAGGCTGTAAGCATCTTAATTCACCATACAGGAATAACTTGGAGGGCAAGGACACATAGCACCACTTGACACTTGACTCTCTCATCTCTGGGAGCAACCAGGCTTTAGGGGTCAGTATTTAGCATTACAATACAGGCAACATCAGACCAACCCACTATACTGTCTCTCTAGCCCCATGGGTCCCATAATGGTATAGAGTGTTTTGAAGGGAATAATAGGAGTTTTTCAGTTATATTTTTATTTTCATATAATTTTTGGCTATTTTATGCCTTTTAGGTTTCCACATAAGTTTCATCATCAGCTGAACATAGCACTACATCCCTTTAATCCTAGCTTTCAGGAGGCAGTGGCAGGTGGATACAGCAAGGTCCATGCCACTTTGACCTACATGCTGAGACCTTGTCTCAAAATTAATTAATTTCACAATCAGTGTGTCTATTTCTACAAAGAGTGCTACTTGAATTTTAAGACATTTTTAAATCAATAGGTCGATTTGAAGAGAATAAGCATTTTAGCATTGTTGAGTCATCCTATCCATGAATGTTATGTGTCTCTCTGTTTATTTGAATTTTTATCATCAGTGTCTTGAGGCTTGCATTATAGATGCCTTGCACATACTTTGTACAACTGAGTTTGCATTTTATGGATGCCCATCCCTTCCTTTTTTCACTAGGAAGTATTCCATTCTTTGCTTTATGGTGGAGCAAACTGTTTCATAATCTATGCCTTGTTTGCGCCCCTGTTTCATTTCCTGCTCTGAACAGGCTTTGAAGACTCTGCCAAGAACCACGATGCTCATGGAAAATGGGGGTTTGTGAGTCTCTGAAACCCTGCTACAAATGTCAGTATAATTCTTCTAACACTCTTGTGCCCGCTTCTGCTCTGCTGCTGTGGGTCCTGTTTGTCTCCTGACTATGGAGAATGCTTCCTCTGTAGGATGGTTCGAGAACAGCTGGCGGGAAGGAGTAGTCTTCATGCATTCAATGTGTGTGTAGGTGGGTGGCTGCAGTGGCGATTCTGGAAACGGCACATACCATCCTTCTGAGGGCTTTAGAGGCAGACTCTTGATGTTCTTGCTGAATGAACTGGAGTGGCAATAAGGCAGGGGAAGGGAGGTGAGGCAGTTCATAACATCCTACCAGTGTCAGGAGCCCAGGCGCTCCCACTATCCCCTTTCCTCATAGCACTGCTTGGTTCTTTAAGCACTTGCTTTCTGAGGTCAATCACAGAGTAAGTCTGGACAGGTTTAAGATTGTTTTGGAAGATCATGTGATCTGATCTAGAGGCTTGTCCTCCCTGAACAGCAGTCCTGTTAAGTGGACATCTCTCCTCTGGATTCCATCACTTGAGACACCCAGGATTCCAGCTCAGACAGCCAAGGAGAATATGATGGGAAACCTTGAGGCCAGCTGCATGCAAGAAGTAGACATGCTTTATGTACACTGCCATGCTTGTCATTGACCTCTAGAGGAGCAGAGCCAATACAATGAAAATACGCTAATAAGGGATTTATTAGCATGTCTTACACAATTCTGGCTGAGTCTGTATGGTAGAGAAGTTGAGAACTTAACAGTTGCTCAGTTCTTTTAGCTGGATGTCTGTCTCCACAGTTCAAAACTGGGGCTTATCTGAAGAACCATTGATTTTCAACCCACATTGGAAATATGATGAATATGGCTTCCAATGTTTGCAAAAGTGGCAGAGTCAGAGTAGATTCACTCAAAAGCAAGGAGTGAAGATGGGCAGAAACAAGCAACTCTGCTTTTCCTTCTCTGACATCTGATCTCTTTATATCTATGTTGCAGAGAGAAGGTGCTGCCTTCCAGGGGGAGGGCCTTCCTCTTCTCTTCATCTTTCCAGGAAGTACCATCATAAGCCCACCCAGAGGAAAGTCTCTTAGTTGATCCCAGATCTAGTCAAGTTGACAATCAAGATTAAACACACACACACACACACACACACACACACACACACACCCCAGTACACAGTAAGCACATTGTATGGGGAGGACTCTGCACAATATAGTACTTTCTCTACACACCCTACATTCTCTGCATACAGTGCTTGCTCACAGCAGCTCCAGTAGTAATTACCAGGCCCTTCCTTCGCCTTCTTTTTGGCTCTTCTTTCTCCCCCTCAATGGACAGCTACTTTTCCAGCTGTGAGGACTGCAATCAAGAGAGCTGGGCAGTCAGAGAAAGATGGGGTGGCTAGAGGACTCACTCAGCATCCCCTGGTTCTGTCGTCTCCTGCGTGGACCTTGTCTCCTCAACACCCTTTTCAGTTCCATCCAAGATGTGCTGTAATCTCTCTCTTCCCCTTGCCCGGCAGACCAGCACAGCCTCAGCCATGTTCTCACAGCCAAGTTCTTTATCTTTGCAGTCTGACCTGAGTACTCTCTAGCGGGGCTGTTTCCTTTATTCTTGTGCCTACTGTGCTTAGACTCTAAGCCTCACAGGGAGAGCATGACTTTTCCCAGGCTGTGAGGCTATCGAGCAGGAGCAGCACAGAACCTTAGTTCCATAGTGAGAAATGTCGCATGCCACCCTTCCACTTTGCGAGCTGCTCTGGGGCCAGGCTTAACCTAGTCCTGGTCTTCTGGCCTCTGAAACTCAAGTTCTTTTTTCCTAGTGTATCCTGTCTTTAGGAGGGCATGGCTTCTGGACATGTGATGACTCGGAATAACCCCTGCTCACATCCTCATTCTCGCCCTTTATCCCAGAAAGAAATGCCCAAGTTCTAAAGATCAAGTGTTTTACAACCCTGAGATACCTTATCTTTAAACAAGGCCGGCCCTACCCCAAACATATTGGCCACCTTCCCAGGCCCAAAGCAAGCAGCTAGATCTGGAATCAATTGGCTGTTGCAATCCATTCCAGCCACTACCCCGCCCCCCCTCCCCCCATAAACCTTTTCAGGTCAGGATCCAGGAGCAAAGACCCTAAAGAAGAGAAAAGAGACTGTGGGGAACATACGAAAAGTTACCAAGCTGCTGGTGGTGGGGCTATAGGATAGGGCTCAGGATGCGGCAAGCACTGCTTAAGAATAATATAGCGTCAGGGACATGGTCCAGGCTGTTTCTAGGCAACTGAGTAACTGGTCATACGCATATGATTTAGATAGGTCTGAACTTTAATCAGTCTCTCTTCTCCTCCATGTCTTCCTACACTAGTCACCCTCTCCTCCTTTTCTTCCTCCTCTTCTTCCTCCTCTTCCTCTTCCACAACACCACGGTCTTCTCCTCCCCTCTCATTCCTTCCCATGCATTTCCTTGAGTATCCCTCCCCTTCTCCGCTCTGTCCCCAGCCCAAGCAGTCCCTACTCCTGCACACTGCCCCTGGAGGTCCTTGTTCTCCTCTGAGCTCTTGTAAAATATAAGTTAGAAGACTGGGGTTGTAGCCCAGTTTGTACAGTGCTTGCCTAGCATAGAAGAGGGCCCTGGGCTAGATCTCCAGTTCTACAACTGAGGAGAGCGGAGCACATCTGTAACTCCAGCACTCAGGCTCAGAATCAGGAGGTTTAGAAGCTTACATCATCCTTAGCAACATAGTGTTAGACACTGTCTCCGAACTCAAAACACATAAATTATGATCGTCCAGAAGAGTAAATATCAACGAAAGTGCTGTTTGGGAAAGCGTTGTTTCCTATTTAAGAAAAGGAAGGTGGTGGTGCATGTCTTTCATTCCAGAATCCAGGAAGCAGAGGCATGTAGGTCTCTGGGAGTTCAAGGCTATCCTGATCTATAGAACAAGTTCCAAGACAGCCAGGGCTTACTCACAGAAACTGTCTCAAAAAGATCAGAAAGAAAGGAAAAGGAAGGAGTAAGAAAAAAGGAAGGAAGGAAGGGAGGGAGGGAGGAAGGGAGGGAAGGAGGGAGGGAGGGAAGAAGGAAGGAAACTAGAGAGATGACTAAGCAGTTAGAGTGTTCACTGCTCTTCTAGAGGATCAATTCCACGCACTCATCCCTATCAGGTGGCTCACAAACCACCTGTAACTCCATTTAGAGGGGAGCAGACTTTTTGTTCTGGCTTTCACTGGCATACGGGTACATGCACACATACGCACACACACACACACACACAGAGGGAGATACACATACACACACACACACACACACACACACACACACACA
>JADRCD010224501.1:70255-80255 GCA_019843815.1 Montemys delectorum | reverse complement strand
TGCAGCTGTTCTGTATTTCCTGCTATATCACTAATGCCCCTTCTACTGAGCATTAGTATACCTACTGTAAGGTCAACCTTAAAGGACTCTATCTCCATCCCCTCTTCCATTTCTTTGCTCCCTCTCATTGTGAAACTCCTTGACAGGGTTGTATATACCTATTACTCTATTGCTTCACTTCCACTTTTTTTTTTTTTAACTCATCTCAATGGAGCTTTTATTTTTAATGTATCACCTGAAGCTATTCACTAATTCCTTTGTATTTCCAAATAACTGCCAGTCCCAGATCTCCTTCCCTACAGCTTCTGACACAGAACTAACTCTCTCTCTCTCTCTCTCTCTCTCTCTCTCTCTCTCTCTCTCTCTCACACACACACACACACACACACACACACACACACACACACACTACAGGGTCTCTCTGTGTAGCCCTGGCTGTCCTGGAACTCACTCTGTAGACCAGGCTGGCCTCGAACTCAGAAATCCGCCTGCCTCTGCCTCCCAAGTGCTGGTTATAATATAGTCAGAATCTGTGGTCCACCACTGCCTCCACTGTTCTTTCTAGATGAAGCTACTAACATATATCAACTGACATATTTATATGTTAACTTACTATCTTATCTTTAAAAAAAAAAGATTTATTTATCTTATGTGAGTACACTGACACTCTTCAGACACACCAGAAGACAGCACTGGATCCCATTCAGATGGTTGTGAGCCACCATGTATTTGCTGGGAATTCAACTAAGGACCTCTGGAAGAGCAGTCAGCTCTTAACCACTGAGTCATCTCTCTAGCCCCTACTATCTTATCTTCTTAGAATAAAAGCAGAGATTTAAAACTTATGATCAAGTATACAAGGGATTTGAATTTGCTCTCACTTTACCTCAGAACTAGAATAGCATCTGGCACATACTAGGTATTCAATGAGCTTTTTAAAAATTAAATTAATAGCCAAAGACTATCTCTATAACTTACCTGAAACTATCTTTTTTGGAGAATAAATTTTCCTATTCCACTCTCAATTCATCACCTTGACAAGTTCTTGTTGTTTTGTGCCCCCCCCCATACATGTGTATACATATGCACATCCACATGTGATCATCTCTGTAGAGGCCAGAGGTTCGTGAAGGCCACCAGAGAGAACTAGATGCAGCTTGCAGTAAAGTCCTGGGACGCCGCATAACTAAAATAACACGCACTTGTGAGACTCACATTTCTACATTTTCCTCTAACTCACCCATTATGTTACACCCATACCCTCCAGATTTCTTGACGTTCCATGAACCACTCATGACCCTAACACACAATTTTAAAAATATGGATGCAATTCAAGAATTCATAATCCCAAAATTCATGCGTTTAAAAAGACTTGCAAACTTACAGGAAGCTATTACCTGAACTAAGCTTCAGGAGCCTTCCTGTGCTGGAGTCGGGGTTTGACAGGGATGTTATTAAGTCTCCACAGGGATGGGATGAGGTGGCCTTCTTTTCGTGTGAAGGCTTTATGCTATATTCTCGGTAGTTCTTGCCCTTTTGTGGCCTTTTGACAAGACTTCCGTGCAGGCAAAGAGTTTGAGAATATTGATTACCATAATGGTCCAGACAAGCATCAGAAGGTATCTGACAGGGAAGGATCTGTTTAGAGTCACCCACATCCAGTCGTTTACCCAAAGAGGCATCATGGGTACACGGATAGGCATCAGGTTTTGGTATCAAGTCCTTTTCCGGAGAAGAACCTGAAGACTTAGTGTCTAAAAAAGATACTCGGTATCCATCTCTGGTCATCTTCTCTGGAGATCGGACTGTGCACTGATGAGGCGGGTAGTGCCTGAGTTCTAATCCTCACCAAGGGAAAACGAGACAAAAGAGGATGAGAGTTTATCTTGGCCCAGCCCATTTCTCTGTTCACTAGACCAGGAGAGGGCATAGTAAGAGGTGGTTCTAATTCTAGTAACCATTGAAGGCCTTCCAAAGGGATGATGACAACAGGACATGGGGGATGCTTTGTAAACAACTAACAATCTGTATCATTCTGGACACAAACTTCATATTAATACAATACCCTAAGCATGGTCTCTTAACATTATTATTTCAGAGCTATGCACTGTTTCTTTTCTTTTCTCTCACACACTCTCTCTCTTTTGTTTTTGTTTTTGTTTTTTTGTTTTTCCTTTGAGACAAGGTCTGCCTGTGTATCCCAGACCAGCCTAGAATTCACAACCTTCCTGCATCCTCCATTTCCCAAGTGCTGCCATTACTGATGTGTGTTACCATACATGGCTTCTAGATAGTAGTTTCATATAAAAGCTGGGTGGGCCTCCCCACAGCAAGAGTCATGGCTTTGTGTATTCAGGTTATAGACAATAGTTGGTCTATGATTTTATAGAGTCTTTGCCTTCGTTCACCCTTAAAACTCCACCCAGAGGTTTTCGTTCACTCACTGGGAACCGATACCTAAGCCAGTTAAATAGCAGGGAATGCAAAATGTATGAAAATCCTGGCCTAGGTGCTAACCCAATTCTAAAGCATTTTTCTCTGAGCTCTATTTGCTATGGAATACGTCTCACAATTTAGCAAGTAGGACATCAGAGAGAGGAGCAGGCTCTGGGCTCCTTGATATACTCAGAGTTTCTTATGCTTGAAGGGCTGTCTTAGGAATAAGGTATGTTATTTCTGAGTTAGTTACATTAACTCATCTAAAAGTGATGTTCCTAAGGATCTACAGACCGGCAATGTTTTACCCAGGGCCAATATACATCGCATGGTAAAGGCTACAGAACAGTATCTTTAGTTGAGTAACAAAAATAACTTAGGCACAAAGAATTGGTCTTTTAAAGTAATGACAAATTAGAGACTTTTGATTACCTTTATGTTGTAAACATGTAAAGATATGGAATGGTATATATCAGACAAAGAGCTAAGAAGACAGTGAAGAAATTTTAGGTCCAAATTAGGAAACAAACAAGCAAAAGTTTAAAGGTATGTTAGTACAGGAAATCACTTTACCCAGTTATTTTAGGGTGAAAAGGACAAAAGTCCAGATGCTCCCCAAGGTGTGAGACATGACAATCATATCCCATAGCACTCGAGCGCACATGTGCACACACACACACACACACACACACACACACTATAAGAAGAAAATTCGGGTAGGATGTAGTGTTAAGGGTAAAGATAAGCTGGAAATAAGGCATCTCTGACAGTGACTTGTGCTAGTGTTAAAGCCGCCCCAGACTGAGTATTCTAGGTACTTTGCAGAAGCAAATGAAAATTTGTTCTGGAAAAGACAAACACATATAAGACTAATAATATTGTTCATATAATTATTCAAATATAAGAGCAAGTAAGCACCCGAAACAAACAAAAACCAAAGTATTAAAATGAATGAAAACCAGTGGGAGAAAAATAGACCTACAAAGGTCTGATGTTATAAATAATATATGCCATATAGCTATCAGGCACCTATGTTTATTCTGTTTAAGGAAATACATATACTTGTGTGTGTGTGTGTGTGTGTGTGTGTGTATAAAAGCTTACTTTTTTTTCCTTAGAAAAAGTGACCCAGACCAAATCAAACATATTAAACAGAGAAGAAAAATATTTGGAGTTTACAATTTAGCCCACAGATTTAATAGTAGATTAGACATAGCTAAGGAAAATGTTAATAAGATGAAAGGTGGGTTTTTGTGTGGTGGTGGCGCACGCCTTTAATCCCAGCACTTGGGAGGCAGAGGCAGGTGGATCCCTGAGTTCCAGACCAGCCTGGTCTACAGAGTGAGTTCCAGGACAGCCAGAGCTACACAGAGAAACCCTGTCTCCAAAAAACAAAACAGAACAAAACTCAATCAACAACAACAACAAAGAAAGGTGGACCAGAAGGATTATTCAAAATGTTAATCAAACAAACAAACAAAAAAGATGAAAAATATAAAAGCATAAGAGATAAATAAAGAAGCTGGGCACAGTGGAGCACACATCTACTCCCAGCACAGAGGCAGAGGCAGGAGGATCTCTGTGAGTTAGAGGCCAGCCTGATCTATAGAGTGAATTACAGGACAACCAGGGCTACACAGTGAGATTCTTTCTTGAAACCACCACTGAGGAGAAAAAGAGAGAGGGGGAGGGGAATAAACTGATATATTTGTTTAACTAAGAGTTCTAGAAAAATAAGGAGAGTACACAAACTATAGTTATATTTTTCAGAACTAATAAGTTCAGTTCATGAATAACAGACACCAATGGTCCAGTGGAATAAGGCACCGTTCTAAAAGAAGCATCCCCCAATGTAGAATCCCACCCTCACCCAAAATCGCCTTCAAGAATAAGGGTGAAACGGAAGCATTAAACCAACAAACAAATCAGAGAGTTCATTACCAACAGGCCCACACTGAAGGAAATGACCGCAAAAGGGATCGGATGCCTGGGCTAAAGAAAGAAATAAAAACAAAGATAAATTGAAATGGAAATTGCATTTAAAAAATCTTGTGGGGTTTAGAAGTCTAAATGCTAGCAGTCCCTTAGGAGCTCACTGGGGAGCGTAGCTCAGCGGTGGAGCAGCACCTAGGAAGACTTAGGCTCAGCTCACAGAAGCAGAAAAAAGGTCTGCTGGAGTGCTATCTTTTGTGGGGTGGGGAGCTAGAAAGAGAAAAGTCCTTTATGGTCTTTAAGTTACATTTCTAAAAGGAAACCTAAAAGAAGGAAAAATTAAGATAGTGACAACTTTTAGATTGTGTAAGTTAAAGACATACTGTCAGGCTGGTGAGATGGCTCAGTGGTTAAGAGCACTGACTGCTCTTCAGAAGGTCCTGAGTTCAAATTCCAGCAACCACATGGTAGCTCACAACCATCCGTAATGAGATCGGACGCCCTCTTTTGTTGTGTCTAAAGACAGCTACAGTGTACTTACATATAATAATGAATAAATCTTTAAAAAAAATACTGTCATTTGGAGAATAATTCTAAAAGTACACAAGGTATAACAACATCTGGTAAGGAGAAAAAGAAAAACAGAGAAATAACAAATCTGAAGGAACACAGGAAAAGAAAGAGAAACAACGCGAAAGGAAACATTCATTCCCTCTTCAAGCAGAAAAGCCTCCTGGAGCAGTAAGCTTCTGAGCCAGTCCCTGGGGAAAACAGAAGGGTCAGCTGACCGGAAGATGCAGAGCTGCGGTGTCATCCTGTAAATCTTATCCCATCCAGATCTCTCTGAATACCCAGTGAGCAAAATATTTACCATCTTCCTGGTGGAGGTCATTTGTCTCCCTTCTTGTTGCTTCCTGCATCTAAAAAAAAAAAAAAGTTTGAAAATTTAGGAAGAAAGGCATCTGTGAGAGTTCAGACATCAGACATAAGCTCACTGGACTGGGAGTTCAGCATAATTTTCCTGTTACCAAGGACACACATCCCTGGAGGCAGGGAAACAGACCTTCCAGCAGGGGTCCAAGGTTGAGCCCATTTTAAATCAGTTACAACGTTCCAGAGTTGCTTTAGAGCCAGGAATGAGACTCCTTGAAAACACAAACAATGGAATGCTGTATTTTGTCTGCATACAAATTAGTTAAGGCCACATTTTTCATTTTCAGCGTGGGGTGAGATGAAAGGGGGTGTGGGGGTGCACATATGAGTTAGCCATCAAAGATTGAGGTGGGGTGTCTTCCTTTATTACTCTGCAACTTTAATTTTTGAGACAGGGCCTCTCTTTAAACTTGTAGCTCATCTATTTGATTAGTCTGGCTGGCCAGTGAGCCCCGTGATCCACCTGTTTCACTTCAACTGCACACGGCTTTTACATGGGAATCTAAATCCAGCTCCTCACGCCTGTCCAGCAAACGCTACTGAGCCATCTCTCCACCCAGATCATTGCTAACAATTTTATCTTTTCTATTTATTTTGTTTTTCTGATAAAGCTGAGAGTATTAGCTACAGAAGCTAACAAGAATTTTTGCTCTTTCTTTTTCTCCGGAGACAGGGAGCATAGTTGTAGCTCTGGCTGGCCTGAAGCTCCCTGTGTAATCAGGAAAACCTACCATCCTGCTTCTGTCTCCTCAGCGCTGGGACTCCAGGTGCCCATTGTGCCACGCAACTGCTGGAGTCTTGAGAAGCTGTATATTGCCGGGTGGTGGCGGCGCACGCCTTTAGTCCCAGCTCTTGGGAGGCAGAGGCAGGCGGATTTCTGAGTTCGAGGCCCGCCTAGTCTACAGAGTGAGTTCCAGGACAGCCAGGGCTATGCAGAGAAATCCTGTCTCGAAAAACCGGAAAAAAAAAAAGAAGTTGTAAATTAATCTGAGGCATAGCTAGGCAAGAGCTGAAGCAAAATGAAAGCAATCTAATATGTAGTTTTTAAAAAATCTTATAATATTTGGTTATAATCTTAAGATATATTAGCTAGGGCTATACCTCTGTGGTACTGTGTTGGCCTAGCATGCCCAAATCCTTGGGTTCTATTCCAGTGTATACTGGCACCCACATATACAATTTAGGTAGTCAAAAAAAAAAAAAAAAAAAAAAAAAAAAAAAGAAAAAGAAAAAGAAAAAAAAAAAGCATTTGCACTGCTTTATGCTAAACTTAAGGATTACACTTTTTTTCTTCCTTAAAGAATTAATTCTAGAGAGGGTGTTTTTGTTTGTTCTTAACTGTGAAGTACTACTTAACTGTAAGTTGGAATAGAGATTGTCTCTGTTTTCTTAAAATAAATAGCAAGATTTAAAAAAAAAAAAAGAAAGAAATGGTACCTGAGATAGTTTCCTAGCGCCCAAGTAGGACCTCTAAAAACAAAGAAGCAAAGGCTAACCGTCTTTAGAACTAGAAGGCTTTATAACACACACACTGAAGAACCCTTGCTATCTCTTCCCTAAAGCTGCACTGACCATTCACACCTCCACTAACCCTCCCTCTGGCTGGCTGTTTCCTACAGTTCTATGGCTTGCAAAATTATATATATATATATAATCAAAAGGGAGAAGCTGTCAAGCTGTCAGTTCTTAGGTCATATTTGCTCACATATGATAACTTGAATAAAATGATTACATGGCTTCTGCCACCATTTTTTTCCCCTCTGAAAACTTGGGGGGTTGTTTGTTTTTTCTTTTTTTTTTTTAACTTTAATTGCATTATGATGAGAAAAGTTACATGATTTCAATTTATCTGAATTTGTTAAAATTTAAAAACATAGTTTAAATAAATAGAATTAAATCACATTCTTGTTTCCCTTTTGTACCCCAACTCTTCCCAGAGACCCTCTCTTCAATATCTACAATATCTTTTTTGTCATATTTCTTAAAATTTATAAAATATTATAATAAAAATGAGTATTATAAAAGTTGTTTTATATAAAACAACAATCAATTTAACAGTCTTATGTAGATGCTTGTCTACAGCAATACTGAAAATACATGTTTTTCTCAATATAAATTTTAAATAACTCCAAACATATTAACTGTATATTTCAAAATAATACATCACTACTAGTATTTTCTTAAATGAACATAAACATATAAAGTCTTTTTGTTTGTTTGTTTGTTTGTTTTGTATTTAGTAGAGTTTAAAATCTTGGCTCTTACTGTGGTACAAGCCCAAAATAAGAACAATTTTTAGACACTGGATTTCATTGTAATAAGGCTGTACTTCAATGACCCTCACATCACTAAAGGATTTTACCTCCATCGTAGCTAAGCTGAGAGTTGACAATTCTGCTGTGCCAAGGAATGAATTGTAGGCACGATTTTGTTTGTTTTCTCAATACAGGGTTTTTCCTAATAGCCTTGGCTGTCCTGGAACTCACTCTGTAAACTAGGCTGGCCTCGAACTCAGAGATCCTCCTGTCTCTGCCTCGGGAGTGCACCACCACTGTCCTGCTGAAACACTGCTGTTCTTAATTTTTCCTAAACCTTGCGTTATCTCTAGTTTCTCGTTGCCTATCACTCCTTGCCATATTACCCCTTCTCTCTGTCAACAGTTACACAGAAGAGGCAGCTTTGGGGAAAGCCACCTTGACACATAAGACTTTGAATTTTAAAAAGGCGGATTGAGAAAATGTGAGAGGTCAGAGAATAGGAGATGGAGGCGTCTGGTAAAGAGAAGGAATTTTATAACTGGCTCTGAACTGTTAAACAGGGATGCTTCCCTGCATCCCTGCAATACCCAGCATCCAATGTGCTAAGTAAGGTTCCATGTGTGAATAAAGACAACACTCTATTATTAGTCTAGGTCCTTCGGCAGGAGAGTGAATGCATTACCTGTGTCCCCAGTGGAAAAACGTCCAGTTTCTGAGCTGGCATGCCACTGCCCTGCATTGCACAAATGCTGGCTAGGGAATCCTTTATTTCCCGGTTGGGGAAGGGAATAAAAAGTCCTTTGTTTGAGTCTGTATTAAAAGGAAAAAACACAGTGAATTCCTAACATAGTTCAAAGGTAGCATGTCTTATAGAAAGATACTGAGGGGAAGTCACAAGACCATGGGTTAATTCATGATGTCATTGCTTAGAAACCATGAGAACTTGGGCAGATTGCTTCAGCTCTCTGAATTCCCTCATTTTGTTAGTTCAACAATGTCGATGAAACTTATACTACTTGTCTTTCAGCATCGAAAGGAGGCAAAAACAAGATCATGAGTAGAAAGTGGTCTCACAAGTTTTGAAGTGTTCTGTAGACATTCAGAAATCAAAATGTATTTTGCACACTTCCCATTGAGTAAACGATGAAGCTAACATCAATTCAACAGTCCTCTTCCACAGGAGATGCTGAGGCTAGACTCTGGCTTTATACACATCTCCAGGGCTCTAATCAGACCACCCTGAATTTGTCCTTTCAAGACTGGCCCTTTCTGCCTTGATTTCCTCATTTGTAAAAAGAGAATAATATCTAATCAGAATCCATTTCATAAAGCATACTGACTTCTTAGGTCTCTTGGTATTTCCTACATATCATTAGAGAAATAACTTAAAAATGAAAAAGAAAATATAAAACTTCTAATGGTAGGCACTCTGGAAGTTCCGATTTGAACTGGGTGGCACACAGCTGTGATCCCAGTATGGGAAAGGCTGGAGCAAGAAGATCCCAAGCATGTTCTTTTATAAGTTCGAGGGCAGCCTCGACCTTCTGGAGGAACTTTTGAAAATAAGTACTTTGCGTTGGTTTAGGGAAATTCTTTTTAGCGAGGTTGTGCAAGAACCTTTCAAAATCTTGGCCTTCTTCAAGCCATGTGTTGTTCTGCAAGCTTTCTGGCAGCAGCAAACTACTAATGCAAACACAGAATGGCAACAGCCGCTAAATCCATCTGAGGCTCTGAGATGCATCCTATTTCTGAGTTGCCTTCTGGCTTTGAAATGTTGTCTGTAAATACAAGATAACGCTTCTTTCCCTGAGTTTGGTAAAACTACCTTTCAAAAAATAACACGAAATTCTCACACTTTGTTTCTCTGGTAGTTTTCACTGTGGCGCTGTGTACAAAGCAAGGCGAAGCAGAGACTGGTGGTTGTAGCCTGAGCATTGGGGAAAAGTAACCTGAGTTGAGTTCAGACTTCTGGTCTCACCCTGCACAAGATGACTTTTTCTGCTTCAACATTTAACACTGATTTCTAGATTCATGGGTTCTTTTTCTTTCCTTCAACCTAATTTTTGGTTTAAGCTAATCCTTCATTGTCTGAGGTCTTTGCCAAGTGCTAGCATACCACCCCCCCCCCCCGGGGATTAATGATACCCGGAGTCTAAATGATCCAAAATCAAAATAGCTTAACGCCAGTCTCTGTCACTCTCAATTGGCCTCTCTCCTTTGAAAGGTAGAAGGATGTCACGTAGCCCAGGCTGGCCTCCAACTCATTAAATAGCTGTAGCTGACCTTGAACTTCTGATCCTCTTGTTTCTATCTCCCAGTTTTGGGGATTGGAGGAGTATACCATGATAAACCTGGGTTTATTCTGTCTCCCTCCCCCTTCCCTTCCTCTCTCTCTCTCTCTCTCTCTCTCTCTCTCTCTCTCTCTCTCTCTCTCTCTCTCT
>JADRCD010224501.1:54309-64654 GCA_019843815.1 Montemys delectorum | reverse complement strand
TTCTTCTTCTTCTTCTTCTTCTTCTTCTTCTTCTTCTTCTTCTTCTTCTTCTTCTTCTTCTTCTTCTTCTTCTTCTTCCTCCCCCTCTTCTCCCTCCCCCTTCCTCTTTCTCCTTCTCTTCTTGGACAGGATCTCACTATGTAGCTCTGGCTATATATCCTGGAACTCACTCTGTAGGCTAGGCTAGTTGCCCGAGTACTGGGCTTTTAATTCCAGAACTCAAGATGCCAAGGCAGGTAGATCTCTATGAATTTAAGACCAACATAGTCTACATAGAGAGTTCCAGTCCACCCAGGAATACACAGTGAAACAAGCCAGCTTAGCTGAATTGGTGAGCTCTAGATTCAACAAAACACCCTGACTATTAAAAAATTAATAAATAAATAATAAAGAAAGAAAAAAGATTAAAGGTTCTGATGAGATGGCTCAGTGGTTAAAGCACATGCCATGCAAAGATAAAGGCCGGAGTTTGGATCCCTAGCACATACATACATATTGGTGGGCACAGCAGCTTGCCTATGATCCTACTAGGGCAGGCAACTGGCAAGTTCTGGGTTCAAGTGAGAGACCCTACCTAATTAATATGCAAGATGGAATATGACACCAACCTTTGGCTTGTTTTTATGTCCCTGCTCAAACATGTGTACCCACATACATACAAACATATGTACACACATTCATGCACAATACATGCAAAATGAAAACAAATAGGGAGAGAATGATTGGGAAAGACCCATCAACTTCTGGTCTCCAAAAACATGTGCAATGCCCCCAAATACATATACACATGCAAACAAAATAGGCATTTGATTTTAAAAAAATCAGAAACATCTTTTAAAAGGCTTTGCTAAATGAAAAGACTTTGAGTTTCATCATAAAGGAAAGGTGGCATTTGATACAAGCTTTTCAGAGGAATAACATTAGTTTGCAGAGGAGAGACAGGAAAAGCTACATGGAGGAGGAGGAGAAAGTCCGGCTTCACTGGAGCATTGCATACTGTAGTGAGAGATAAGGCTTCTGGGTGGGCTGAAGAAAAGTTGAGACCCAAGTTCTGGGGAACTCTGTATATTGGGTTAAGGAGTTTAGAATTAATGTAGTAGTTGGATGGGAGCCATCAAATCTTTATGCAGGACTGTATAATTAATTATCTCAGCTGTGTTTTAAGAGAATTAATCTGGCATCAAAGTACAAAATGGATGAATAAAAAAAGCAGAGGAAGAACTTTGATGATATATAGGTCACACTTGGCATCTGCACTCTGCCACTTATGCATAAGTAGGGCAGGTTATTTCACCTCTCTGGGTTTCAGTTTCTTCACCTGTCAAACCGACTACAAGGTTATGAGGATTAGATGAGATCACAGTCAGTGTCTGGGCCAGAATTTGTACTCTGCAAATATTAAGCAGAGCTGTTAAGCAGAGGCTATTAAGAAACGGAAAGGAGGGTTCAGAATCACACTGGAGGGTCAGAACTCAGAGGAGCAGCAGTGTCAAACCTGGTGCTTTTTGTTTTTGTCAACTCAACACAAGCTAAAATCACCTGGAAAGAGGGAACATCATCTGCAAAAATGGCTTGAAAATCTGAAAATGGGGGCATTTTCTTTACTAATGATTGGTATGAGGGGGCCCAGCTCATCATGGCATTGTTACCCCTGGGAAGATGGTCCTAGGTTGAATAAAAGGCAAGTTGAGCAAGCCATGGGAGCAAGCAAGTGAGCAGTGGTGTTTTGTTGGTCCCCCCCACCCTCCTTTGCTTCAGGATCTGCTTACAGGTTTCTGCCTTACTTGACTGAGTTCCTGCCTTGGCTTTCCTCAATGGTGGACTGAGTTTGGGACCCATAAGGCAAATAAATCCTTTCCTCTCCAAGTTGCTTTTGGTTGTGGTGTTCATCAGAACAATAGGAAGAAAACCAGGACAACACCCATGTGATTCTGAGCCAGGATAATAGCAGAGTTGGGAAGATTTCCATGAAATACAAAGAGCTGTTTGGGCTTTGTGTGCTCTGTGGGGAAGTTTAGCTTGAGGGGCTGGAAAGTTAGGCTGAGATGACTCAAGTTAGTCAGCAAAGTTGAGGGACTGGTACAGAAGAGACACTGGTACAGATGCCAAGCTACACTAATATTTTTAATAAATGAGAGAATAGAAAACAAATAATAAATCTATTTACTTCACAAATAAAAAAACCATGACAATGGGTTAGATCAGCAAGAACAAAGGGAGGAGAGAGAACAGGAGGCTAAAGATTCAGCCTGCCGGTGGTGGTGGCACCCGCCTTTAATCCCAGCACTTGGGAGGCAGAGGCAGGGAGATTTCTAAGTTTGAGGCCAGCCTGGTCTACAGAGTGAGTTCCAGGACAGCCAAGGCTACACAGAGAAACCCTGAAACCCTGTCTTGAACTCTCTCCCCCCCAAAAAAGAGACAGCCTGAGTTGCTTATTTTGAGGATGTGAGAAGAGAGTCAAAGATTATGTGCTTAAGAGAACAGAACAAGAATCCAAAGCAGTGGTAGTTGCCTGCTTCTTTGAAAACCTGAGCTGGTACAAGCTGTACTGTAGGGAAGCCTGAGGCATGACTGTTAACATGGCGTGACCACATTAATCTTGTTGTATCACTAGTGGTGCTTACTGGGCGTCCTCCCCAAGGACCTAGCACAAACACCATTTGCAGTGGGAAGCAAACTCTTTAATGTCTCAAAGCAGCAGAATAAATTTTACATTAAAAAAATTAGGGAACACATGGTGCCTCAGAGAATCTTTGGAAATGGGGTTTTCTCGTGCAGCAGCCTTTTCTCAATAGACGCTGTAAACTTAAAGACATTTTAGCTCATGGGGTGAAGTCTTACATACACTAATGCTATATTACATCAATGAAGACTACTTCTAATTCAGCTCATACAAGGACTAGTCAAATTGTGCTTCAAAGTACCTTTCCCATGTGGAAATGGCTGTATAAATGTGTGGACCTAGAGAAGACCCTAGGCTACACAGCCAGAGCAGCCATTGTGATTCTCTTTTGTGGGAGACTGAGGAACCAGGATGTTGTTCCTCATGCACTTGAGCATTTACCAAAATAATTTCAAAACTGCATCTATTTGAAATATAAAAATGCTTTTAAATTCAAAACAACCCATACTCCTCTTTTATATGCACTGAGATATCAAAGGAAAAAAGGAAAAGGAAAATATTACTTTATTATGGTTTATCAAGAACCTCTGTGAAAGTGACTTAATAAAGGTCCACATGAATAGATTAGAAAGTCAGGAAAATGGAGCACTATATGTTAGCAACTGAAAACATTTAATATCTAAACTACACAGTGAATCTCTTGTTATTAGAGTTCTTTCTGGGATTTTGAACAGTCTACTGCTCTTTTAGATTTCGTGTACAATTGAATAGGTCTTTTAAGGAGAATAAGCCTTGAGGCAAAATAAAGTTCTCTTAAGTGAAGGTCGTCTGTTTAAGAATGGCAGGCTAATTCACAAGGCTGCATCAGATACAACAGAGAGCCTTCTCTGAGTCTGAGGCACAGCCATTAATGTGGTACAACCACTTTAATTTGTACTGGAAAACCAACAGTGGTGTTTCTAAAGCCCTTCGAAAATGGGCTGTCTACTAAGGCAGTTTATTCTCAATAGAGAGCGTATACTTTAACTCATTGTATATTTTAAGTCATGGGATGAATTTTTGTCTGTGCTAACGTAATGTTATGTTAAGGAGTCTAACCACCTCATGCAAGAAGAGGCAGTTAAGTTGCAAATACAAGAGATTCTGTAGCTGGGAAGGTGCTTGGTTGAGAAGCCTGGGAGGCTCAGGGTGTTTGCAGCAGTGGATGCAGATGAGTCACCAGTCTCTAAGAAAATCAATTATCTCAATTATCACAGCAATCAATGCCCAGGAGCCTGGGGGATGGGAGGTGTAATTTTAGGGAGCACAAATGATGTAAGGTGATGTAAATGAAACTGAATTCTCTGAATATATATCCAGCTTGTGCTTTGAAAGGTCTGGGATTATATTTGTATAACACAAGTTACTCTGGCAGTTGGAAAGAGAGATTTTTTTTTTTCTAAAAAAAAAAAAAAAAAAGCAGCCAAAAAATATTGGGCTTGCTTTAAATTTGTGTTTTCACAATGACTTTGTATTCATCCTACCCAAGATTGGCTACAGCAAAGGCAACCAATGTCTTGGTTATTTTACGAATACCGAGGCAATGCTGACCTGTTTCCATCCTGGTGTCAACCTCAGGACTGATATGCGATGCGGGGCCCTCATCTGTCACACAGCTTTTCACTGTCTTCTCCCTAGAGCTGTCAAGCAGAAGGATTAATTTAAAACTCAAAAGCAAGCCTCTGAGACCACTAGTCTATGAACCTTATAAATTATTAGTTCTTCATTTCCCCAAATGCTCTAGGACTAATAAAACTATGCTTTACAGATATCCCAGTGGAGGCTGTGGTTTGTTTTGTTTTGTTTTGGTTTGGTTTGGTTTTTTGAGACATTGTGTAGCCCTGGCTGTCCTGGAACACCCTCTGTAGACCAGGCTGGCCTCGAACTCAGAGGCTCTGACTCCCAATTACTGGCACTAAAGGTGGGCACCACTGTGCCCAATCTGAGGCCATGTTTTTTTTTTTTAATTCAGAATATTTATTCTGAAAACTATAATAAAAAGAACATCAAATCTTAAGAGGGAAAGCCAGAAAATTGAAATTTATTTTTTGTTTTCTTAATTGAAACTTAAGTCTGAAGCATTGTTAGGTTATCATTTTAAAAATTAAAATAAACATGATTAGATCACAGAAAGAATGATTCTGCTACCATGAATTATAGTAGAACTCTTAGGTAGAAAAAACAGGTAAAGAGGAAAGTGTTTGTACTTGAGGTAATTACTTGAGAAGTACAGAAACCGAATCTGTGTGTGGGCTCTTTATACTCATCAGCTTATTTAATCATAAAAGACTCTCTGCAGGACTAGAGAGATGGCTCAGTGGTTAAGAGCACTGACTGCTCTTCCAGAGGACCCAGGTTCAATTCCCAGCACCCACATGGCAGCTCACAATTGTTTGTAACTCCAGTTCCAGGAGATCTGGCACCTTCACACAGACATACATGCAGGCAAAACACCAATGTACATAAAATACAAAAATTCATTAAAAATAATGGCGGTAGTGGTGGCAGTAGAGGCTGCAGCAATGACCCATGCATGCCCATATGCCTTCAATCCAAGCACATGGGACCCAGAGGCAGGCAGATCTCTGAGTTAGAGGCCAGTCTGGTGGACAAAGCAAGTTCCAGGACAGCCAGGGATACAGAGAGAAACTCTATCTCTAAAAAAACAAAGAAAAAAAGTCTTAAAAGAACCCTACTACCTTTTCATAGAAAAGCACACTACTACCTTTTCATAGGTAGGGAAACTGGGAGGCTCAAAAACTTTTCCTAATACTGGGGACCTTATATGGCACTGCAATTCTGGACATTTTAACCTATGACTTAGCAATCACTTAATGGGAACTTAAACAGATTAATGATAGAATTTTTTACCTAAGTAGAAATTTTATTCAGTTATACATTGATTTAGCTCTATCTTATTATGGTAAACAGAAAATTTTACAATATTTAAAATAGGATTTAGTTTATTCTATATGCTGTATATACAAATATTTTATTAGAAATATTTCATTTATGTTTATAGTAAAGTAAATTTTATTCTATGTAAATTAACCTTAATAAATATTATATTTAAAAATAGGGAACTAGCTGGGCAGTGGTGGCTCATGCCTTTAATCCCAGCACTTGGAAGGCAGAGGCAGGCAGATTTCTGAGTTCGATGCCAGCCTGGTCTACAGAGTGAGTTCCAGGACAGCCAGAACTACACAGAGAAACCCTGTCTCGAAAAAAAAAAAAAATAGGGAACTAAGGGGAAAAAATAGAAAATTACTGGTGCTTTCTGAAAGTTATACCATAAAACAAAGATCATAACAAAAATAGCTAAAATCACTTGGAAAAACAGATGATTGCCCAACAAGTATTGGTTTCATTTGTTCACTATTTTATTGTTGTTATTATTAATAATGTATCTGGATGAGCAGGTATGTCACTGTATGTGTATGGAGGTTAAAAGACAACTTTGTAGAGCTGCTTCTCCCCCTACCTTTCTTCAGTTTTTCGAGACATAGTTTCTCTGTGTATCGCTGGCTGTCCTAGAACTAGCTCAGCAGACCAAGCTGGTCTTGAACTCACAGAGATCAACTTGCCATTGCCTTCCCTCTCCTCCTTGTCTTGATATGGGTTCCAGAGATGGAACCCAGGTTACCAGACTTACATAGCAAACTCCTTTAGACCTGCTAAGCCATTGGCCAAGCCCCATGCTCATCACTAAACAAATTAATGTTTTTAGCAACTTCAGGCATTGCTATAGGCACTACAGACACTACAGTAAACAAGGTTCTTATTCTAGAGACAGGAAGAAAAGGGATAGGTCAACAACGGGGCTCTAGGAGTACCTCAGTGGTAGAGGCTTATTTAAAGCACCAAGGGGCCTAGGCTTAATCCTCAATGCCACAGAGGAAAAGAAAACAAAAGGTTTTCTTTATTGTTTTTTTATCTAACAACAAAACTCCAAAACAAAGAGTAAAAAGACCTCGAGGCTCTCGAGTATCTGAATGGCAGAGTTTTGCATTTCTTGATATAAAATCCTGTCTAAGGAAGATGTATCTTCTACACCAAACTCATGCCTTTATCTAACAACAAAGGTTTTGTTGTTAGATAAAAGAAAAATAGATAAAAGACAAATGATGAAGAATAGAGAGATAATGTGGAGGTATGTTTGTGATATCTCGTTAAATTAAAGGCTGTGCATGTAGGAAACAAACTACTGTAAAGTCATATATGCATGTGTACAGATGCTGCTGACACAACCCGTGTATTTGTAACACACATGCATATATAATAAAAGTAGGGTATTTAGTGTGTGTGTAGAGGCTAAAAGCCGCTGTCACCTGTCTTCCTCAAATGCTCTCCATCACAGTTTTTTAGCCTTAGTCTTCCATGGGCCCCGGTGCACACTCACTCAGCTGGGCTGGCTGGCCATTCAGACCCTAGATCTTGTCTTTGCCTCTCCAGCACTGGGGTGCAGACATGTGCTGCTACCCCTGCTACTTACTTATTTATTTACTTACTTGCTGCTTGCTTGCTTGCCTGATTGTTGTAGTTGATGCTGTGGATTCTGGGGCTCCTAACTAATGTCCTCATGTTTGTGCAAGCAGACACTTCTCCTGACTGAGTCCCTTCCTCAATCCCAAAGAGATATAACTAGCATTTATTTCCGCATGATGAATAATACACTAAACCAAATGAGTAGACTAATAAATATACTCATGTGTATTTAGAATACACAGAAGAGTATTATAAGTAACTCGGTGTCAATAGCAAAGCATAGAGTGATTTTGACTTTTTTTAATTATTTACATTGTGAGCAATTAATTTTAGAAACCAATGAAGCTAATTAAAAATTTTCAAATTACATTTATTCATTCCTGTGATATATGTGTTCATGTGTGTTACACACATGTGCACGGAGGTCAGAAGACAACTTGTAGGAGTCAGTTCTCCCATTCTACCCTGTGAGTCCCAGGGATTGAGCTCAGCTTGTCAGACTTGGTGGCCAGAGCCTTTACCCACTAGGCTATCTCACCAGTCCTAATGAGGCTTTCTTCATTGTTGTTATTATATTGAGTTTTTTGTTTTGGTTTTTGTTTTTCAAGACAGGGTTTCTCTGTGTATACCTGGCTGTCCTAGAAACTCACTCTATAGAGCAGGCTAGCCTCGAATTCAGACATCCACCTGCCTCTGCCTCCCCAGCCCTGGTACTAAGGGTATGCTCTCCCACTGCCCCGCAAGGCTAACTTTTAAATTAAGGCATGAGTTTGGTGTAGAAGATACATCTTCCTTAGACAGGATTTTATATCAAGAAATGCAAAACTCTGCCATTCAGATACCCAAGAGCCTCGAAGTCTCTTTACTCTTTGTTTTGGAGTTTTTGTTGTTAGAAATTCGCCAAAGCAACAAAATTGAACCTTGCCTATGGTCATGAAATCCTAGTTCAATGCAAGTAGACTGCTCGCTAAGGATAATTCTGTCAAGAAAGGGTAGGTAAAAATTTACAGAGAGATCTTATAGTGTCCTGTCGACAAGCTGTGGCAATAATGATGGGGAATTTATAACAACCACAGCCAAAGGAAACCCTATAGGTCAGAAAAGAAGAGGGCTGAGTTCTCTTCCCTATAGACCTGCTTTTTTTAAAAACATTTATTTATTTAATTTATATGAGTACACTGCAGCTGTCTTCAGACACATCAGAAGAAGGCATCAGATCCCATTACCATGTGGTTGCTGAGAATTGAACTCAAGATCTCTGGAAGAGCAAGTAGCCAGTGCTCATAACCACTGAGCCATCTCTCCAGCCCCTAGGCCTGTTTTTAAACAGACAATTTTATTCTAGATCCAAGAGTTCTGCTGGAAAATAAGGAAAGCAAACTAGAAATCCTCTTGAACCAAACTGAAAAATAGAGACGTTTTCTTACCCTTTTTCCACCTCTAAGAGAAAATTTTCACTGTTACCCAACTGACTGAAATGTAGCTTGGCCGCTCTCCTCTCGCTGTCACGGACGGCTCGGTCATCTGGAGGCGAAAGCCATGGCATGAGCATAGTTCTTCTTCAGTCAGAAAACCATATTTGCAGAGGAAAAGCTGAAGCCCAGACTCATCTCATGCATTAGAGACAGGTCACAACACAATTCTATTATGTTGTCACTAGAGCAAGCAGTAGCTCAGTTGTCACAGCAACCACTGCCAGCCAGGGGCTCACCTGCTCCTTCAGGAAAGCGGAGCTGGGATGGCAAACAATCGCATATTAAGGCTCAGTGTCACTTTTTTTTCCCCTGAAACAATTTTTAACTTAGTTTCCCAACAATAGCCTTTCCAGGACCATACAAAATTAAATTTTATAGCAACAAGAAATATATATTAAACAAGGAAATTATGTGGAAATACAGAACGGCTCATTCTAAGGAATGGGTTTTGGGTTTTTTGTTGTTGGTGGTTTTTTTGTTGTTGTTGTTGTTGTTGTTTTTTTTTTTTTTGTTCCTTGACAACTAGTTCCGAATGAACTGCACTGGGTTCCTATTACTATTAAGGTCAATAGTGCCGGGCACCTGGGAAAGGAAGTTTTATGTTGAGGAGTGTACTGGCTAGTTTTGTGTGTCAACTTGACACAGGCTGGAGTTATCACAGAGAAGTGAGCTTCAGTTGGGGAAATGCCTCCATGAAATCCAGCTGTGGGGCATTTTCTCAATTAGTGATCAAAGGAGTAGTGCCATCCCTGGGCTGGAAGTCTTGGGTTCTATAAGAGAGCAGGCTGAGCAAGCCAGGAGAAGCAAGCAAGCCAGTAAGGAACATCTCTCCATGGCCCCTGCATTAGCTCCTGCTTCCTGACCTGCTTGAGTTCCAGTCTTGACTTCCTCTGGTGATCAACAGCCATGTGGAAGTAAGCTGAATAAACCCTTTCCTCCCCAACTTGCTTCATGGTCATGATGTTTGTGCAGGAATAGAAACCCTGACTAAGACAAGGAGGAAGCAGTGGAGAAATCATCAGCTGAAGAAAACTAAAACTGGAAGTAACTGATAAAATCATAGATGGTCGTTCCCTAGACAATAAAAGTACTGGTCACATATCCTGCCAACACAGAGTTACATAAACATTGACTGATAAACAAATGTCTCCCGCCAGTGCACCGTACAGTCTAACATCCAAAAGGATAAGAGGCAGCTAACTTTCAGTAAGATTCTGGGGAGGGTGAAAGAGGAGGAAGAGGAAGAAGCAAGCTCTCACCCAGTTTTTCCAGCGTTTGCAGTGTGTACACGGCAAAGAGCCTATAATCTGTATCTTTCCTTACAACAGGATTGAGTCTCAAATCTAGTTCTTTGAGGAAGGGTAAGGGCTGTAGTCGGGACACCTCCACTAATGAAGGAATGTTGTTATAATATAAGTTCAGGTCTTGGAGTGAGCATAAATACTGGATGCCCTGAAAGAAAAGTAAAAGCACATTAGGAACTATATATATTGCTGATCCTTATAAATAGATCATGTATCTTTCTCTGTGTGTCTCTACCTCTCTGTCTCTCTCTTTGTCTGTATCTCTGTCTTTCTGTCTCTTTTCGTGTGTGTGTGTGTGTATGTGTGTGTGTGTGTGTGTGTGTATGTGTGTGTATGTGTGCATGTGGTGATGTGGTGTGTTCTGTGTGTGTGTGTGAGTTTGAGCATGTGTGTGTGTGGTGTATATTCATTCTCTCTCT
>JADRCD010224501.1:28921-54209 GCA_019843815.1 Montemys delectorum | reverse complement strand
GAGAGAGAGAGAGAGAGAGAGAGAGAGAGAGAGAGAGAGAGAGAGAGAAAGGATGACTTAAGAGTCTTCCCCAATTGCTCACTACCTTATTTTTGTGGTTGTTGTTTGTTTTTGAGGCAGAGTCTCACTGTCTAGCTCTGGCTGTCCTGTACTATATAGACCAGGTTGGCCTCAAAGTCACAAAGATCCTCCTGACTCTGCCTCCTAAGTGCTAGGATTAATAGCAAGTGCCACTACACCAGACACCGTTTTGTTTTTTGCGATAGAGTCTGCCACTGAACCTGAAGCTCACTGATTTGGCCAGCAAGCCTCAGGGATCATACCATCTTTGCTTTCCCAGAACTTGAATTTCATGTGCTGAATTCTAGAATACAAACCTCATGGCTTGTGCAGCATGCACCTTACCAACTGAGTCCCTTCTTCCTACTTCTTCCTGTATTGCCCTCTGCTCTCCTGACCTGAATACTTCTTTTTTCATTGAGATCATCATTTCCTGATCTTTCTAGAAAAAAATTCACAGTGACAACATTGCCAAGTATTGTTCGATGGGTACTATGCATCGCTACCACCAGAGTCTCCCAGTATGTCCTAAGTCCACCCAGTCTTCCTTTTAGAATGGGGACTAAGTATCTGTATGTTTACAAGTCAGAAACTTAGTGGTTTCTGCATGCATTGAAATGTGTACTGTTGCCCTTGGCAGTGCAAGTTTCATATGGTTTCCCCTGAGATATATAGATATAGATATAGATATAGATGTAGAGGTAGAGGTAGAGGTAGAGGTAGAGGTAGAGGTAGAGGTAGAGGTAGAGGTAGAGGTAGAGGTAGAGATAGAGATAGAGATAGGTAGATATACATTTTTTTGAGATTGCATTTCTCTGTGTAGCCCTTGCTGTCCTGGAACTCACTGTGTAGATCAGGCTGACCTTGAACTCAGAGATTGGCCTGCCTCTACTTCTCAAGTGCAGGAAACTAAAGGCATTTGCCACCACCCCCTGGCTTTACCTAATACTTTATAAGAAAAAAATTTAAGCATAAAGGTAAAAGAATTTATAGAAAGTAATAAAATGTAGTTGGGGAACCTTTAAAAAGAAGATCCTATATTTCCCAGGCTGACATTTTCTATCTTATTTCTCCTCGTTAGACTATAAATTGAGCTAACCTGGCTGATCATGGAATAAGGAACCTACCTTTAGACTAGTGATCAAATTCCTTGATAAATCTAAGGATCGGAGACTTTTGAAATTTCTGAAGGCATCACCAATAGAGTGGATTTTTCCGGCATAAGATCCCTGCAATGAGAGAGACTCCACCAGTTCTGAAAAGAGATCAGTAGATGCATTATCATTTCCTGCTGGATGAGCAGGAGTCAGCTCCCCGTCCTCCCATGAGATTCTGAAAAGTCCTCCACCCAAAGTTTATAATATCAGTTCTTCTGCCTTGTTTGTCTGTTGAGCAGGGACACCTGTCTATTTGGGAAAAATAACAATGGGCTGAAGCTTAACTTTTTTTTTAAATCCACTTACAAATAGCATTATTAAACATATTTTTAAAATAGTAATGTGGTCAAAGACACTGATATGAACTGCTATGCAATAGCTGTTGGGGTCCCTAATCACCTGGAAGCTGTGATGCAAGACCCTAAAAGCTCTCAAAAACAAAATTTACTGATCCGTTTGGAGTTTTGATGTTTTGGTCTGGCTATTTTAATTTTGAGGCTGGGTCTTACTAGATATCCCAGACTGTCCTCAAGTGTCCAGCAGTCTTCTGTATTTGCTTTTTGAATGCTGAGATTACAGGTACAAGCCAACCACACTTCTTTTTCTTTGTTTGTTTGTTTTGTTTTTCAAGACAGGGTTTCTCTGTGTAGCCCTGGCTGTCCTGGAATTCACTCTGTAGATCAGGCTGGCCTTGAACTCAGAAATCTGCCTGCCTCTGCCTCCCAAGTGCTGGGATTAAAGATGTGCACCACCATGGCCCAGCTCCACACTTCTTAAACAAAATTTGAAAAGCACTTTGCATTGTTAGAATTCAGCGTTTTAGAAAACATTCTCAGAATTTTCCCAGGATATATACTGTACTATATGGTGCAAGATGTCAACTTCAAAGATGTTTGAAGATAAAAGCAAGCAAGATGAAGCTGCCAAGGGTTCCTCACATGAAGCCAGAGTGAAGCCACCTAAAGAACACACGCGCATACAAAGAATGAAGCACAATATCTGTGACCTGCACTTGTCGTTTAACCTCCTGGTGTACAGGTTTCCTATCTGCAAATGAACGGAAGTAATATACTTAACTCATAAGATGTAAGAATAAAGTTAATGTATACATAAAGTTTACAATAGTGCCCATGGGGGGTGGGGTTCATCTCGGTGGCATAGCATTTGCCAAGAACCTTGTCCCCAAAATGTACATGGCTCATGAGGAGTTATATCAAAGAATTAATTAATGTTTTGTGCAATAATCACAAAGAACCAAGTCTTTTTCAGAGTCTTACATGGACAAATCTTTAAGATATTGATGGGGTTACTGAAAAAATAGCTCATCAGTTAAGAGCACTGGCTATCTTCCAGAGGACCCTATTTGGTTCCCAGCACCCACATGGTGGCTCACAACCACCCGTAATGAAATCTGACGCCCTCTTCTGGTGAGTCTGAAGACAGACAGCTATAGTGAACTCATTTATAATAATAAATAAATCTTAAAAAGAAAGAAAGAAAGAAAGAAAGAAAGAAAGAAAGAAAGAAAGAGCCACAAAACCAACCAACTGAATGAATGAATGAATGAATGGAGTAAATAAATAAATAAATAAATAAATGGTCACAGTGGACCTTTCAAAGAAAAAGCAGCACAGAAATATCCATAAGAAATGGAAATCCTCTGGAGAGATTCCTCCCTCCAAACAATGGAAGGCATCCTTACAAAGCAATGTTTTTTAGTTTGTTTTGTTTTGTTTTTTTGTTTTTGTTTTTTTGTTTTTCGAGACAAGGTTTCTCTGTGTAGCCCTGGCTGTCCTGGAACTCACTCTGTAGACCAGGCTGGCCTCGAACTCAGAAATCTGCCTGCTTTTGCCTCCCAAGTGCTGGGATTAAAGGCATGTACCACCACTGCCCAGCAAAGCAACAGTTCTTAAAGTGTGATCTCCAGACAGATCCCCTAAAGATCCCTAGACATGTCCACAAAGTGGAAATGCTTTCCTTAAAAATTATTTTTGTGCCAGGCAGTGGTGGCACACACCTTTAATCCCAGCACTTGGGAGGCAGAGGCAGGCAGATTTCTGAGTTCGAGGCCAGCCTGGTCTACAGAGTGAGCTCCAGGACAGCCAGGACTACACAGAGAAACCCTGTCTCAAAAAACCAAAAAAAAATTATTTTTGTAACAATATGAAAACATGTGTACTGTGTTGATTTTGCACTTACAATACAAAAGAAACTATCCATTGGCCCTTTAGGATGATGTGTTTCTCCTCTGGTATATACTGAAGAAAGCAGATGTATGGATGCATATGGGGAAAGGTGGTATAGCTAAGTTGCAAGCTCAACGAGACACTTATCTTTTCATTATATTTCATTTATTTAGTGTGTGTATAAGTGTGCATGCAATTATAAGTGTGTGTGTGTGTGTGTGTGTGTGTGTGTGTGGTTGTGCACATGCTACAGTGCACATGTGGCAGTCAGAGGACATCTTGAAGAATCAAGAGTGGTAGAATTATAGGTGTGTGATAGTATACCTGACAGTAAACGTTGTTTTAAAAATAAAGTAAGCCTGCCATTTCAGGAAAGCAACTAATAGTTACTGTTGTCTGTGATAACACTTTACATGTATATTTATTATTTTTCTATATTATTATACATATGAATGAATGAATGAATGAATGAATGAATTGGGGGTGCAGATGTAGCTGAGTAGTAGAACAAAGGTTTAGCATGCACATAGTCCTAGGCTTGATAACCTAACACTGTACTTTTCCAAAACAGAATTCTGAAACAAGTCTATCTGTCCACTCTGATATGGATGCTTCCTAAACACTTAGGTTTTTCTAATGAAATTAGTGGAAATACTTCAGATCTGAACTAGAGAAAAGGCTTAGCAGTCGAGAGCACTTGTTCTTCTTGCATGGACCTACGTTTGATTCCCAACACCCATATAACCATCTGTTATTTCTAGGTCTAGGGTGTATTCAACACCCTCCTCTGACTTCTGCTGTCACGAAGCACATATAGACATGCAGGCAAAACACTAATACACATAAATACATCTTTAGAAAAAGATTTGTTTTTTTTTTTCTGTTTGTGGTGGATTAAATAAGAATGACCCCATAGACTCATATATTTGAATGCTTAGTCAACACAGAGTGGCACTATTTGAAAGTGGCCTTGCTGGAGGAAGTGTGTCGCTGGGGATTCAAAAGCCTATCCTAGGCCCAGAGTCTCTTTCGGATCAGGATGTAGCTCTCAGCTACAGCTTCAGTGCCATGTGAGCAGCGAGGATGATAATGGATGAAACCTTTGAAACTATGAGCAAGCCCCTAATTAAATGCTTTTTTTTTAAAAGATTTATTTTATTTATAGCTGTACAGATGGCCATGAGCTGTCATGTGTGTGGCTGCTGGGAATTGAACTCAGGACTTCTGCCTGCCTCGCTCGCTCCAGCCCCACTTGCTCTCTTGCTCTGGTGTAATACACTGTAGCTGTCTTCGGACGCACCAGAAGAGGGCGTCAGATCTCATTACGGGTGGTTGTGAGCCACCATGTGGCTGCTGGGATCCGAACTCAGGACCTTCGGAAGAGCAGTCAGTGCTCTTACCCACTGAGCCCTCTCACCAGCCCAAATGCTTTCTTTTATAAGAGTTGTCTTGTCGGGCAATGGTGGCACATGCCTTTAATCCCAGCACTTTGGAGGAAGAGGCAGGTGGATTTCTGAGTTTGAGGCCAGCCTGGTCTACAGAGTGAATTCTAGGACATCCAGGGACTACACAGAGAAACCCTGTCTTGAAAAATAAAAATAAAAAAGAATTGTCTTGGTCATGGTGTCCCTTTACAGCTATAGAACAGTGATTAAGACAATGTTGTATGATGATTATCTGTCAATATTTAGAAGAACTACATAACTCAGGGAATCAATATTTCCAAATGACCAATGCATAATGTTTCAGAATCATGCATGGGTAAAGAATGAAAGATATACCAATAGATTTCACTATAAAAGAGTGAAAAAAGGTCAGTTATACAATTTTGGATTCCACACACAACTAAAATTCAAGAAACTACAAATTCTCCAGTTTTCATGTTTTATCAGAGAAGAAAAATATCCATAATCCTCATAAAGGCTATGAAAATATCCCTCCCTTCTGCAACTATGTACTGTACCATGCCAAGTTTCTAAAATAGACATTTAAACAAAACATCATATCAAAGCAGAATTTAAAATGAAGCAAGTAAGAGAATAAAGCTGTCTTGCATTAAACCAGATATCGAGGAAAAATTTAAGTATATATCTGTGTATATATACATGTACATAGCTATTACTCTCTTTGAATTTTTTATTTTGGAAGTCAGATGCTTTTCACCAAAATATTAGATTAAGGGATGATAGTCCTTATGATAGCCTTTAGCTCAGCCGCTAAAAACAAGTATCCATGAGAGAGAGAAAAAAAAAAATGCTATCCCAGTACTGGGATGGTGAAGACAAGCAGACCCTTAGGGTTCACAAGCTGGATGGTCTGAGTGGGCAAAACTTGAGTTCAGGGCAAGGCCCTGTCTTAAAGAAATGAGTACTCGAGGAAGACACCCTTTGTCAACCTCTGGCCTCCACACACACACAAGCACACATAAAAAAGAGAGAGAAAAGTATGAAAACAAGGACGAGAAAAAAAAATAGATATATTCTATCTCTGAGTACTTTTTTGTTTGTTTGTTTGTTTTTTGTTTTTTTTGAGACAGAGTTTCTCTATGTAGCCTTGGCTGTCCTAGAACTCACTCTGTAGACCAGGCTGGCCTCGAACTCAGAAATACTCCTGCCTCTGCCTCCCAAGTGCTGGGATTAAAATGTGCCACCACTGCCTGGCCTCTGAGTACTTTTATCCAAAACAACAGAAAGCAGGACTGAGACACGACTTGTACCTCAGTGTTCACAGAGGCATTAGTCATAATTAGCCCCAAAGTAGAAACAACGTCAATGTTCATCCATGGGCAGATAAGCAACGTATATAATATAAATAAAAAGAAATTTTGTTCAGCATTAAAAATGGAGGAAATTCTGATATATGCAGTAACACAGATGGTTTTGAAGAGTTTATGTTAAACCAGAGAAACCATATACAAAGGACAAAGACCGCATCATTCTATTTGTGTATGGAATACAGACTTCCATGAACCCAAAGCAATAGGCCACCTATTCATAGCCTGAAACCTCTAAAACCACAATTTCTCTTAAGTATTTGTTACAGGAATGAGAAGCTAATTCACACAGTGGGAGAAGTTATTTGCTAACTATGTTCTCCAAGAAAGGATTAGTGTCTATCCAAAATATACCAAAAGCTCTTTAAATTCAACAATAATGAAATAAACAACCAATTTAAAAAATAAATGGAGGGGTGGAGGGATGGCTCAGCGGTTAAGAGCACTGGCTTGCTCTTCCAGAGGTCCTGAGTTCAAATCCCAGCAACCACGTGGTGGCTCACAACCATCTGTAATGGGATCTGGTGCCTTCTTCTGGCGTGCCTGAAGATAGCAAGGGTATCTTCACATACATAAAACAAATAAATAGTAACTTAAAAAAAATAAATGGAAAGGTCTGAACAAATATTTCAACAAAAATACGTATATACACACATATATATACATATATGTGCATGTATATGTACATGTGTGTGTGTGTGTGTGTGTGTGTGTGTACAGATGGCAAAAATGAAAACATTGTTCAACATTGAACAAATGAAAAATGTTCAACATTGTAAGTCATTAGGAAATAGCAAATTGAAAAAAAATGAGGCCTTCCGGTCTCTCTGGGCTGGTGTCCTGAGCAGACCTTGAGCGCAAGCTCCACAGCCAGTCCCACAACACCCAAAGGAAGCTCAACTCCCAGGTGCTCTAACACACCCAGGATCAGAGGTGAGGAGGATCCAACATTTGTCCCAATACTAGGAGTAACTGGGACCAGCAGGACCCAGGCACACAGGAACTCCACCAGCCCAGTGGCTCAGATTCCTTCCGGTCTGTCTGGGCTCGTGCCCTGAGTAGACCTTGGGCACAAACTCTGCAGCCAGTCCCAAAACACCCAGGGGAAGCTGCACTCCCAGGTGCTCTAATAAGCCCAGGATCACAGGATCCCAGAATCATAGGATCACAGAGACAGCTTGACTCTGAGGAGTTCTGACAACCAGGATCACAGGAAGGACGGGCTCCAGTCAGATTTAGCAAGGGCAGGTAGCACTAGATATAACCAGATGGTGTGGGGCAAGCATAAGAAAATAAACAACCAAGGTTACTTGGCATCATCAGAACCCAATTCTCCCACCATAGCAAGTCCTAGACATACCATCACACAGAAAAAGCAAGATTCAGATCTAAAATCACTTCTCATGATGATGATACAGGACTTTAAGAAGGAAATAAATAACTCCCTCAAAGAAATACAGGAGAACACAGGTAAACAGCTAGAAGCTCTTAAAGAGGAAACACAAAAATCCCTTAAAGAACTACAGGAAAACACAATCAAACAGGTGAAGGAAATGAACAAAGCCATCTAGAATCTAAAAATGGAAATAGAAACAATAAAGAAATCAGAAAGAGAGACAACCCTAGAGATACAAAACCTAGGAAAGAAATCAGGAGTCATAGATGCAAGCATCACCAACAGAATATAAGAGATAGAAGAGAGAATCTCAGGGGCAGAAGACACCATAGAAAACATTGGCACAACAGTCAAAGAAAATGCAAAAAGCAAAAAGCTCCTAACTCAAAACATCAAGGAGATCCAGGATGCAATGAGAAGACCAAACCCAAGGATAATAGGTATAGAAGAGAGTGAAGACTCTCAAGGTAATGGGCCAATAAATATCTTCAACAAAATTATAGAAGAAAACTTCCCTAACCTAAAGAAAGAGATGCCCATGAACATACAAGAAGCCTACAGAACTCCAAATAGACTGGACCAGAAAAGAAACTCCTCCCACCACATAATAATAAAAACACCAAATGCACTAAACAAAGAAAAAATTTTAAAAGCAGTAAGGGAAAAAGGTCAAGTAACATATAAAGGCAGGCCTATCAGAATTACACCAGACTTCTCACCAGAGACTATGAAAGCTAGAAGATTCTGGGCAGATGTCATACAGACCCTATAAGAACACAAATGCCAGCCCAGGCTACTATACCCAGCAAAACTCTCAATTACCATAGATGGAGAAAACAAGATATTCCATGACAAAACAAAATTTACACAATATCTTTCCACAAATCCAGCCCTACAAAGGATAATAGATGGAAAACATCAACATAAGGAGCAAAACTACACCCCAGAAGAAGCAAGAAAGTAATCTTTCAACAAATCCACACAAACTTATTTCCACCTTTTACAACCAAAACAACAGGAAATGACAATTACTTTTTCTTAATATCTTAATATGAAAATTAATACTACCAACATATCCTAATCGATTGCAATCCAAAAATATGAGGAATTAGAAATTTGTTGATTATCATCTAATGGTCTCTCTAATTTGGTAATTGGAAAAATAGGTCCAATATTCTACAATCTGTATACATTTTCACCTTTCACATATATTTATGTTCATTTAAGAAAATACTAGTAGTGATGTATTATTTTGAAATATACAGTTAATATGTTTGGAGTTATTTAAAATTTATATTGAGGAAAACATGTATTTTCAGTATTGCTGTAGACAAGCATCTACATAAGACTGTTAAATTGATTGTTGTTTTATATAAAACAACTTTTATAATACTCACTTTATTGTTATAATATTTTATAAATTATAAGGAATATGATAAAAAAGATATTGTAGATATTGAAGAGGGGGTCTCTGGGAAGAGTTGAGGTACAAAGGGGAAACAAGAATGTGATTTCATTCTGTTTACTTAAAATATGTTTTTAAATGTTAACAAATTCAGATAAATTGAAATCATGTAACTTTTCTCATCATAATGCAATTAAAGTTAAAAAAAAAAGAGTTTATGGCACAGAAAGATTTTCCCACACTCTGTAACTACCTAGATTTTATTCTTGCAATCTTTGTGAACAAAATAAAACAAGGTTTTCAGTTAAAAAAAATGTGATACCACTGCATGTTAAAATTACTAAAATCCAAAATATTGCCACTAAGTGTTAATGAGATTGTGGGACAACTGGAAGGTCACTGCTGACTGGGATGCAAATACTGTAGCTACCATTTAAGACAGTTTGACCCTTTTGAAAAGCTGAACACATCTTTTCATACTACCTGGCACTCACACTCTTTGGTATTGATTCGCACAAGCCCAAACTTTATGTCTATACAAAGACTGCACACAAATGTTTATAGCAATTTTATTCATGATTGTCAAAATTTGGAAGTGGCCAGGACGTCCTGAATAGGGAAATGTATAAGCAAAGCATGGCACATCCACTCAGTGGAACATCTTCAGCTATAAGAAGAATGAGTAACCAAAACACGCTAAGACATTCTTTGCAGTGCTCAGTTGAAACTATGATCTTGCGCACACTAAGCAAGCACTCTGCCACTGAGATCTATTCCCAACCCTTTGCTTGTTTGCAACAGGGTCTGTGTAGCGTAGGCTGGCCTTGAACTCCTTAGACTTCTGCTGCTGCCTCTCAAATGCTGGATTTACAAATGTATGTCGCCATACACAGCTGGATATGGAATAACTGGAATAACCTTATGCATCTGTTATTAGGTGAAAGAAACCAACAAGTTAGATAGTGTGTGATTTCAACTCTGAAACGTTCTGAATAAGGCGACAGTGAAAACGTCAGTGGTAGGGAAAGACATAATGTCTGCACTTGGGAGCCAAGGTGAGAAGCCCACAGGTCTGAAAAGTACGTCTTGGGGTGTATAATTAGTTTAAGGCCAACCGGGCTGTGCATAGTGAGCCCCTGTATCAAATAATCAAGCAAACAAGGCCAGAGACTGTCACGAGTTTGGGATAAGGGGGAAATAAATAGATGAGGTCCAGAGTTATTTATCTTTTAACTTTTATTTTATTTTTTATGTATGTACTTTGCCATATATATATATATGTCTGTACACCATGTGTGTGCGTGTGCAGTGCCCACAGAGGCCAGAAGAGGGCATCAGATCCCCTTGGGAATGGAATTGAAAATGACTGTGGATGGGGGAATCAAACCCAAATCCTCTCAAAGAGCAACCTATAACCGCTCTTAATCCTTAAGCCATTTCTCCATCTCCTATTTATTAATTTTAAGGTACTATTAATTAAACCTAGGACTTTGCACACACTAGGCAAGCTTTCTACCACTGAGCTATATCACTACACCAACAGGGGATTTTTAGGGTATTGAAACCATTGTTTGATATTGTAATATTAGACATGGAACAATATAAATTTGTCAAAACTCACAGAACTATACAACATAGAGTAAAAGCTAATGTAAACTGTAGTCTTCAGCTAAAAATATGTCAACATTAGTTCAATTATAGCAACTGCATCACATGGAAAGATTATTACTAATAAGGGAAGCTGGAGGATAGGGGTTAAATGTCGGTGAAGAAGAATGTATGGGAACTCTGCATTTTATGCCCAAATTCTCTGTAAATCTAAAACTGCCCTAAAAATAAAGTCTTTTAATAAAAAGTAATAAATTATTGATACATGCTAAAATATAGATAGACCTCCAAAATATGCCAGACAGAAAAGGACACATATTATTCCATTTATAGAAAATATCCAAAAGAAGCAAACTCACGAAGATAGAAATTAGTGGTTTCCAGCAGCTATGGGAAGTGGGAAATATAGCGATTTTCTAATAGGTCAATGAAAACATTCTGGAGTAGATATTGGAAGTGATTGTTGTCCTAGTTAGCACTAACTGTCAATCTGAAGACAGCCTCACTTAAAATTTTGCCTAGATCAGACTGGCTGGTGGCAAGTCTGTGGAGGATTTTCTTGATCGTTAATTGTTACAGGTTGTCCTTGGCCGAGTAAGAAAGCTAGTGAAGCAAACATTGAGTCAGTAAGCAGAGTTCTCCACAAATCCTGCCTCTGGGTTCTTACTTTGAGTTCTCTCTATGATGAACTGTGACCTGGAAGTATAAGTCAAACAGACCTTTTCCAGAATAGACCTTGGCCAGAATATTTTATCACAACACCCATAAGCAAACTAGAACAGTTATACAAGCCTGCAAATGTTCTAAAGGACCTTGAATTTTATAGCATGTGAATATCTTTTTTTAAAAATGTCCTGGCTTTGACAACAATGTCTTGGTGACTTTATGATACATAATAATGTAATACTAAAAAATCTAATAATAGATTTATTTCAAATCTAAATCTCATTCTGCTATTGTGAGAAAGGCTATGGGCAATTAGTGGTCCCACCAGTGATGTGCGGGATTTCTCATGGTTTTCACTGCAGCCGCGTTTGAAGAACAGACAACGGGATACCAGGATCATCATTCAACTAATAAATTGTCATAGAGACAGGTACTCTTTTGTGATTTGCATGAAGGGCAGGCTGCTAAGAACATGTGCATTTGGTTCCAGCACTCATAAAGTGTTAAGGACACATAGATCAAAGAACAAATCAAACACAGTACTATCATATAGATTAACAATAGAATAGGGGCTAGGGAGATGACTCAGTGGTTAAGAGCACTAACTAATCTTCCAGAGGACCCAGGTTCAATTCTTAGCATCCACATAACAGCTAACTTCAATTCTAGGGGATCCAATGCCTTCTGGCCTCCTCTGGAACTAGGCACATATGTGGTGCACAGACACATAGGTAGGCAAAGAATTTCATACACATAAAACCAAAATATATACATGATACATACCTAAATGGAAAAAAATCTCATTTTAGTTGTAAACACAAAAGTTAAGTTTTCTTTCTCTAAAATGAAAACAGAAGGGGGAGCTGCTGGGGGAGGAAGACCAGTGTATGGCAAGCATGGTGTCTGAGGGTTTTACTGCTGTGAACAGACACCATGACCACGGCAACTCTTTCTTATCAAGGACAACATTTAATTGGGGCTTGCTTACAGGTTCAGAAGTCAAGCATTGGCGGTGTCTAGGTAGGCATGGTACTGGAGGAGCTGAGAGTTCTAAAGGCTGCTAGGAGAACACTGGCTTCCAGGCAGCTAGGACAAAGATCTCAAAGCCCACACCTGTAGTGACACTTCCTCCAACAAGGCCATACCTCCAAATAGTGCCACTCCCTGGGCCAAGCATATTCAAACCACCACACATGGGGAAGGATGAGAGGAAGAGATTCACAGAAACAACAGACGCAAATGTTCTTACAAAGCCATTACTTTCTCTTCTAGTTTTTTAAAACTAATAAAACATAAAACTAACAGGGAAAAAGAAAACCATTTATAACCACACTAGGAAACTGAATTAATAACCTATCATAGAGCTTGTTTCTAGTGACAATAAAAAATTTTAAACAAAGCTTTTAAAAATGTCCTCATGAATCAAAGAGAAAGGATCTCCCATTAGCATCAATTATAATAATAACCAGAATGGATTAGAACACACCAAATATTATTGAATCAATGCATTTATAATGATTCAGAGCAAGTAAAGCAGTGCTCATTAGTCACCTTTAAAGAAATAAACTCACTCACTTTTAAAACTGATAAATGTCAGGAGAGAAACAATAACAATAATAAAAAAAATCAGACATCAATCTTGCCTTTCCTACACAAGTGGTACCTCACAACAACAAATGGTTGCTGTGGAGACTTTTGTCTTTATAGAATTATCAAACTAGTAAAGAACAATGGAATTTTTGTAATTCCTAGTGAATTAACAGACCTGGGAAAGTATGGTCAATAGTTACCCCAAAGACAAAGAACATCAGGCATTACATACTTCCATATAGAAATATACAGTGCTATCCATGAAGCAGTCTGTGGAAAGACATGCATAATCAAATCTGAACCTGATTAAACCTCATGTAACTACTAACTCACAGGCAACACAGAAAATAAGAAAAAGAAACATTTTAGGGATAGAGTGAGTAAATGAACTCTTCAGAACAAATGGAGCAAATTTCCTCAAATATGATGAAAATCCAAGGGGAAAAGTAGGGAATATTTAGATCAAATAAGATTTAAAACACACACACACACACATGCACACACACAAACTGGCATGTGTACTTTATATAGATTTTTAAAAAATATATGGCTCAATCAGAAAAATGATACTGCTGTATGAATATTTGATATTAGGAGAGTTACTATAGCTTGACGTGGTAGCACATGCCTTTAATCCCAGAACACTGAAAGCAGAGGCAGGTAGAGCTCTATGAGTTCCAGACCAGCCTGCTCTGCACAGTGAGTTCTTGGCCAGCCAAGGTTACACGAGACCTTACCTCAGCCTTCCCTCCCCCAAAAGAAGTTATTACTAGGGTAGAGATGTAGCCCAGTGGTAGAGTGTTTGCCTAGCGCACATAAGGCTCTAGACTCTATCCTGAGCAATGCACACACACAGAGGTTAGTGCTATAGTTAAAGCACAATGTATTCGAGGTAGTACTTGACATACTATATTAGAAATCACAGGAGTAGCCCAAAAAGAAATGTATTCTGGAGAAAAATGTAACAATACTGTTACATTTAAAGACATTTTATGGACAATTAAAAATAAACAGAACATTTCTTAAAAAACAAAAACAAAAACAAAACAAAACAAAATAAATTCTGGACTGGGGGTAGAGCTCACTTTATAAAATGCTTGCCAGCCTGAGGACTGGATCCTTGATACCTACACAAATGTTGGGCAGATAGATGTAGTGGTCTGCTTGTAATTCTAGCACTGGAAAGGCAGAGATAAGTGATTCCAACATTCTGTTGTTGTTGTTGTTGTTGTTGTTGTTGTTGTTGTTGTTGTTATTATTATTATTATTATTATTTGTTTTTTTGAGACAGGGTTTCTATGTATATCCATGGCTGTCCTGGAACTCACTCTGTAGACCAGGCTGGCCTGGAACTCAGAAATCTGCCTGCCTCTGCCTCCCAAGTGCTGGGATTAAAGGTGTGCGCATCACAACTGACAGGTTCACAGTAGTTTTAAAAAGAAAATTTATGCTGTGCTGAGGATGTTGCTTAATTGGTAGAATGCTTGCCCAGCATGCATTGAGACCTAGATTTGATTCCTCAGAACTGCACACAACTGGGCATAGTGTCAAGTTTGGGGCAGGCCTGGAACACATGAAGTCTTATCTTATACAAATACAGACAGATAGATAGATATAGAGATAGAGATCTGCATCAATTTATACATTAATCAAACTATTATCTTTGATTACAGAAAAAAGATTAATACCTGTTTGATTTATCAGTATTTGTTATGGTTATAGCACAGGCTTTGGAATCAGTCTTGGATTAATAAACCCTGTCGGTACCATCTGCTGTGACTCGGGCAGGAGTCTAACTTAATTTTATTGATTTGTAAAACGGGAATCATAACAGCATAAGACATTAAATGCAGGTAGGCACTTACCCCAATGGGCGGCGATAATGATATAACTAACTTACTACTAGGGAGCTAGGAGTTTAATTAGGAATACTGAAGGCTTTCCCAGCATTCCTCTTTCTTTAGACACTCAGAAAGCAAGCCGCGTGCATCAACTCTGTCAAAGGCAGGGTTAGCTCACTCAGCCTTACCTCTAGAATGAAGGCAGGGCTGGCCACTGAGCTAAACGACTGGCTGATCGCTTAGTATTTCACATAAAGCCTCGTGGAGCTTTTAAAAGATTGATCAAAGAAAGGCTCTGGTCTGGAATTTCTTCACAAAGGATAACGGAATAGGGTGTCCTTTCCCATTGCACCCGACTGGAAAAGTCCTCCTAGGCGGGAAGTGTCAGAAACTGCCCAAGTCTCACTCACTCACACACACACACACACACACACACACACACACACACACAAGCACACCTGCCTTGTGCCTCCTCAACAGCTCACACCACCACAGTTGCCCTTCTCAACACTTTTTTCTCTCACCAACATCCCACCAGAGGAGACTGACTTCCTTCCTTCCTTTTCTTTCTTTTTTTCTTTTCTTTTTGTTTTTTTCGAGACAGGGTTTCTCTGTGTAGCTCTGGCTGTCCTGGAACTCACTCTGTAGACCAGGCTGGCCTCGAACTCAGAAATCCGCCTGCCTCTGCCTCCCAAGTGCTGGGATCAAAGGCGTGTGCCACCACCGCCTGGCTGACTTCTTTCTTTCTGTCAAATTCTGTCACTTGCCACACAGGGCTCCTTTCCTGCCTGTCAGTACTCCACACTGCTCCTCTCCTTCAGCTCCTCACCCCCTGCCTCCGACTCTCCTTAAATTACTCTAGCTTCCGCACCTCAGTGTAACTAACCCTTTCTGCCTCGATTTCCTCTTTCTTCGCCTCAGGAACCGCTCTTCTGCAGTTCCTTGGCCTCTGCCTGGGCCTCCCAGGGCTACACACCACAGTTTCCTCACAGCCTCTCAGCCACGCTCCAGATCCACACCCTCCCGGCCCTACCCGGCTGCTCGAGCGTCAGCGCCCCCAGGCGGCGGAGGCACTCCTCGTCCAGATCCCATTGCTCCGCCATTCGCGCCCGCCGCTCACCTGCCACGGCTCGCGAGACCGCCCCGCGCTCTCCAGGCCCCGCCCTTCGCGCGGGCCCCGCCCCCGGATCGGGCCCCGCCCCTCCCACTGGTAGCCGGCTTTGGCTCTCTAGGGGCCGTTAGAGGACCGGTCACGAGCCCGTCCGCCTGCCACGGAAGTTAAGACTTATGGTATGGAGCCCGTCCCTGAGAAGGGCGCCAAAACCACTCAGGTGGAGACTGGGGGGAACTGGTGCCCAAGAGGAGAACCTCGGGATTAGGGATCTGACTTTGGGGTGTGAGGATCCGAAGGAGGCCCTGGTTTAGAAGAATCTGGGGAGGGCTTGTCTGAGTAGTTGAGAGAACAGTGCCATGCTGCCTTGAGGGATGAACTGCTCCACACTAGGCTTGTGGGGTGAAGAAGGTGTGCCTCTGACGGATGGAGGCCTGTGTACCTTAAAGCCCGTGTTTATTTTAGAGCAAGAGGAGGATGACGTTTAAAGAGGAAATCCAGATCTGACAGTTTGGGGGGGGGGGGGGGGGGGAGATTTTGGAGGCATGATGGGAACTCCTGATCCGAAAAGGTTGGAGAATCCTGGCTCTGAGGCATTGAGTCTTGTCTTTAGGGCACTGAATTTCTATCACTAAAGAAGGTTGTGTGTTAACGAGATGCTCTTTGGGATGGAGTTACAATGCATTCAGTCTAGCAAGAGGCCGTCCCCCCCAACCCCCCACCCCCACCCCCATACTACAGGTTTCCCAAACTGTTGATGGCAGGAGGCTCTCCACAGACTGAAAAGTTCTGCACTAATAAGTCCCTGAACAATCTTTGGGGAAGAAAGCTCTGGAAATAACAGTTACATTCCTAAAGCATCCTTGAGAGTCTTCCCATGGGTGACACATGTGGAAGCAAATTCTTGCTGTTCTTTAGTAAGCGGAGCTCAACCTCCAAGAAGCCGGTTTTCTTACCTTTCTTTCAACCAGCTATGTACCTTTAAAGAGACCAGAACAAAAACCAAATCCTGGTGGGGCCCTTAGTTATTCTGTTTATCATGCCCAGCCTAAGCCACATTTCGAAGGCCTAGGACTCAAAATGACATCATTGGATCAGCTTTTCCAGTTCTGTTGCTGAGCCATTAATCTATTTCATAATCTGTTTCTTTCTCTTCTTGTCCACCTAGAGTTCTTCTAGTCTTAAAGTAGCATGTCTAATTGTTCCTCTTGATTTCAGACATTTAGACAGGGCTTACTGTAGAAGAAATATCCCTCTTGTTTGTTACAAGGATCTACTTCCCTGCCTCAGAATAAGAGATGTGGGTTTTTGATAGAAGAGGAGGCTTTTCCTTTCTTGGACAACCACCTTTTACTGTAATAGTCTTGTTCCCACCACCACCATTCTTAGACAATTTTGAATTCATTTTTTTAGTTAGCATACCAACTAGAGGGATTCACTGTGACATTTTCAAATACATACAGCATTCCTCTTTGTTCTACTGAGCCATTGTCCCCTTAAGTAGTCCCATCCTTTTATGCCCCCACATTCTGCTACTCTCTCGTTTCCCCTTCCTTTGGGGTTTTTCTTCCACTCTCATTGGCCTCTCTCTCAGATCATATGCAAATAAGTGGAAATCTATATTCCACATGTTAAAGAAAACATGAGTCTAGCTTACTTATCTCCGGTATCCATCCATTTTCTGGCAAATGTCAGGATTTCATTCTTTACAGCTACATAAAATCCATTGTGTATATCACATTTAAAAAAAAATCTGTTGGTTCCATGTGTTGGCTATTGTGAATAATGCAGTAATAAATATGGGTATGCAAATACATCTATGGCATATTGATTTAGAATTTTTTTTTTTTTTTTGAGACAGGGTTTCTCTGTGTAGCCCTGGCTGTTCTGGAACTCACTCTGTAGACAAGGCTAGCCTTGAACTCAGAAATCCGCCTGCCTCTGCCTCCCAAGTGCTGGGATTAAAGGCGCGCGCCACCACTGCCCGGCTGATTTAGAATTCTTTAGGAATGTAGTGGTTAATTAATTGTCAACCTGACCAGACTTGGAATTACCTAAGAGGTGCTCTTCTAGGAATGTCTGGGAGAATATTTCCAGAGAAATTTAACCAAGGAAGGAAGAGTCATGCCGAATGCAGCAGCACTGTCTCATGGTCTATGATACCTGAATGAAAAGGAGGGAAGGGCTTCAGCATCCTCTGCTCCCTGCTTTCTGGTCTTTCCAGATGTAGGAATCCTAGTTTCATGCTTCTGCTCCCATGAGTTCTGTCACACTTTCTGTGCCATGCTGGACTGTATGCTTTTAAACCAGGAACCAAAGCAAATCCCTCTTTGCTTAAGTTGTTGCTGCTACTACTAACTACTACTACTAACTACTACTACTACTAACTACTACTACTAACTACTACTACTACTAACTACTACTACTACTACTACTACTACTAACTACTACTACTACTACTACTAACTACTACTACTACTACTACTACTACTACTACTAACTACCACTAGTACTACTACTACTACTACTACTAACTACTACTACTACTATTGTGTGTGTGATGTTTATGTGTGGGTGCTGGGTGCACATGCCGTATCTAGAGGTCAGAGGACAACTTTGTGGAGTTAGTTCTTTTCTTCCAATTTGACATGGGAAGCCAAGTGGTGGTGGCGCACACCTTTAGTCCTAGTATTCAGGAAGGAGGCAGGTGATCTCTGAGTTTTAGGCTAGCCTTGTCACAGAGCGAGTTCCAGGACAGCCAGGGCTACACAGAGAAATCCTGTCTTGAAAAGCCAATCAAACGACCAAACAATTTGAATGGGTCCCAAGGATTAAACTCAGGTCACCAAGCTTGCGTAGTAGTGTCCTTACCTACACAGCCATCTGGTGACCCCTTAGATTGCTTTTTACAAATATTGCCACAGCATTGAGAAAAATCACTAGTGCAGGTATATATCCATGAGTGGGTGGTATTAGTGAGAAGTGCAGTTGAATCATATGGTAGTTCTATGTTTATTTTCATTTATTTTTTTTTTGCTCCTTACACACACACACCACCACCACCACCACCCCACCCCACCCCACCCCACCACTACCGCCCCCCACCTCCTACCACCCCACCACCACCACACCACCATCAGACAGTGTACATAAAGTCATGCTAGCACACACACTAAACATAAGGAATAAATGGATTTCTTAAAATAACCCTATACATATGACTTAATCTTTTGGGCTTGTTTGTTTTAAAATGGACTCTCAGTATGTAGTCCTAGCTAGCCAGGAACTCACAGAAGTAAGAGGTAAGAAGAAACCCTCCTGCTTCTGCCTCCTGAGAGCTGGGATTAAAGGCATACATCACTATGCATGGCTCACTTACCATTTTAATAAGTAAAATACAATGATCTTATATTTTCAGAGTTGTGCAACAAACTGTAGAATGTATCTTCCTTTAAGGAAACCTATACCTATGCTTGGTCTCCCAGCCCTAAATAACCAGTAATCTTTGTCTGTGTAAATTCACCTTTTCTTCATATTGCCTGCTTTGTTTCTCTTAGCATAATGTTTCAATGTCAATCCACATTGGGACATGTATTAGTTCTTCATTCCTTTTTACTAATGCTTCATAAGCCAGGCCTGGGAGTACACCTGTCTTTAATTGTAGCACTTGGGAGGCAGAGACAAGTGGATCTCTGTGAGTTCAAGGCCAGCCTGGTCTACATAGTGAGTTTCATGCCAACAAGGGCTCCAATTTCTCAAATAAACAAACAGCCTACCAAAATAGTTTCAGTGTATGGATATATTCTAATTTGTTTATTCATTCACCAGTTGATGAACAAATTTAACTGAACATAAAGATTTATGCCGGGCACCTTTAATCCCAGCACTTGGGAGGCAGAGGCAGGCAGATTTCTGAGTTTGAGGCCAGCCTGGTCTACAGAGTGAATTCCAGGACAGCCTGGGCTATACAGAGAAACCCTGTCTCAAAAAAAAAAAAAAAAAAAAAAAAGATTTATTTCTAGGTTTCAGTCCATACTATGTATTTATATGGCAGTCTTTGTGCCAATAGGGATTTTTATCCATCAGTCCAGCCTTTCTCCCACCTCCCACCTTTTAATACAAGGTCTCACTATGTAGCCATCTCTGGCCTTGGGTTCAATGTGTAGCCCATACTGGCCTCAGACTTGTACTGATCTTCCTGCCTCTGTTTTTAAGTGTTAGAATTACAGATGCATGCAAGCATGCAATCATGCCTGTCTTTTTAAACTGTTAATGTGTTAAATATAATTGGTTTTTAAAAAAATATTCTTCAGTCTTGTGCTCATGACAGTGTGTGTGTGTGTGTGTGTGTGTGTGTGTGTGTGTATGTGTGTGTGTGTTAGTTCCCTTGGATGTTGTATGTACATTACTATGTTGTCAGCAATGGTAGCTTAATACTTCTTGTCAGGGCGCTTTTAATTTCTTTTTGTTACATAACCCTCTCCTCATTTTCCCTTCAGGAGGAGCCTGGTGTGCCCCATGAGTCAGCAGAGGATTTGTTTCACTTCAATGTCGGGGGCTGGCATTTCTCAGTTCCCAGGAGCAAACTTGCTCAGTTCCCGGACTCACTGTTGTGGAGAGAGGCCTCAGCCTTGACGTCTTCAGAGAACCAACGGCTCTTCATTGACAGAGATGGCTCCACATTTAGGCATGTCCACTATTACCTCTACACTTCCAAGCTCTCCTTCTCCAGTTGTGCAGAACTGAACTTGCTCTATGAGCAAGCACTGGGATTGCAGCTGATGCCCTTGCTTCAGGTAAGATGTGCTTTCCTCCAAGAGTGATGATCATCAGTCGCATCACTAAACGTGAGGTTCTTTTCTATATTGGCTTCTGAGATAACCCTTTGGTTTGATTGTTTTCTTATTTTGTTTTGTTTTATATATATATATATATATATATATATATATATATATATATTTTTTTTTTTTTTTTAAGACAAGGTTCCTTTGCATAACCACCCTGACTGGCCTGGAACTCACTCTATAGAGCAGGCTGGCCTCGAACTCACAGAGATCAGCCTGCCTCTGCCCCTCAAGTGCTGGGGTTAAAGGAGTGTGCCACCACAGCCATCTCTGAGGTAACACTTTTAATGGGCAGTATTCTGGAACTGCATTATGGCTTTTGAGACAAGGTCTTACTATGTAGCCAGGGACTACCTTGAATTTATGGTCTTCAGCCCCAGATGGACAAGTGCCACCATGCCCAGCTCCTAATTGTATATTTTTTACAGAGACAATTCTACTTTATCTACTTCAGCAGTCACCAGGAACCTGAGATAGGATTTAATGTCCAGGGAGTATTTGGCTCTTTCAAATCTTATGATGCTACTTATTTATTTTTTTCTCTTTTTGAGGTGCTAGGGACAAAAATCAAGGCTTTCTGCATGCAAGGCAAACACTCTGCCACTAAGCCACATCTCACAGAGACTTGCCTGCCTCTGCTTCTCACGGGCTGGGATTAAAGGTGTATGTTACAACACCTATTATTTTTTGGTGTTTTGAGACAAGGTCTTTTGTTTTGTTTTGTTTGAGATAGGGTTTCTTTGTGTAGCCCTGACTCTCCTGGATCTTGCTCTGTAGACCAGACTAGCCTCAGACTCAGAGATCTGCCTGCCTCTGTCTCCAGACTACTGGGATTAAAGGTGTGCGCCACCACCTGGCTGCGCCTTCCTTTCTTTTTTTTTTTTTTAAGATGTATTTTATTTATTTTATGGGTATGAGTACACTGTAGCTGTACAGATGGCCGTGAGCTATCATGGGAATTGAACTCAGGACCCCTCTGCCGGCCCTGCTCGCTCCAGCCCTGCTCGCTCTGGCATAATTCACTGTAGCTGTCTTCAGACGCACCAGAAGAGGGCGTCCGATCACATTATGGGTGGTTGTGAGCCACCATGTGGTTGCTGGGATCCGAACTCAGGACCTTCGGAAGAGCAGTCAATGCTCTTACCCCCTGAGCCATCTCGCCAGCCCCCTGTGCCTTCCTTTCTTATTTTAAAAGCTGTAAATACTTTTACTTATAAAGCATCAAAGTATGACAGAAGATGCAAACATTAGCATTACGTTTTCTCCAAGCCCGCAGAAGTCATTTTGGTGGTGGCTGTGCTTAGATAGTTTTTGAACAATGATTTTTTTTTTAATCTGGAAAAACTAAATATTATGACTGGGAAGGAAATCTGGGCATGTTCCATATCAATCTCACTGTCTGGACAAGGTGTTGTTTATTCCATTTTCATAAGAGCTAGTCTATCAACTACAGTGCATCTCTGTATACCACTAATTACGCCTCCCCAGTACCTCTTGGAAAAAATTGACTTAGACTATGTTTGTATCTGGGACAGGAGGAAAGAGACCACTTATTTTGTAATATATGTGCTTATGGATGATTCTTGCTAAATAAACCAATGCTTTCTCTGAAGTTATTATATATTTAGGAATCTAAGAACCCTAGCACAGTGCAGTGTAAGTTGTAGCTCTCTGAAGTTTTTCGCAGGCTTCCCACTTGAATCTAAATCTTGTCAACTTCTTTAGGAATAATGTATTAGAATTGCTTGCAAGTGGCTTCAACAGTATTTAAATGGCTTGGCATGTTAGGCTTGCTCATGGCTCTATGCCAAGCCACCTTTTTGTGTGGAGAGGGGTAACTTGTTCACTGCAGACAATCAAAGAGATCAAGGCTATGTTTTACAGGATAATTTAGAAGAGTACAAGCTTCTCTTACAAACAGTTTATTAAGCCCTTGAGCCCCTTTGCAGTCCTCACTTCCTAAACCAAAACCAAACAAAATATCTCTAAGAATCAACTTCGAAGGAGGAGGCAACAACTCAGAAGCCAATGAGTTGGTCTGATTCCAAAATTCCAAGATGTGTGAGTAGTAGAGTTTGAAGAATTAAGTGGCTCTGCCTCCCTAACACAGCCTGTGAAACAAGTGCTTACGCTTTGGAAATGGTGTTTTCGAAGAAATCAACATTTGGGCTGGCCCAGCCTAAGTGGTATTTATTCATTGAAGCAGAGTGTAAATACAGCTGGGAACCAACAGCCGCCTCAAGCAAGTCAACTGCACATTTCCCCGACTCTCCTGGCTGTGAAGGCCTATCCAGCTACTTGGGGATCTGCCTTAAAGGAACAAACGGTGCTTGGAGAAAGAGAATTTTGTCAAGTCTTAGTCAAAGGTCCTTCTTAAGCAGGCCCACTTCAAGCATTTCACTATGATTTCATGAGAGCATTCTGGATTCCAGTTTTGTTCCTATGCACTTTAGGGACAGCAAAGATTAGTATAATAAAATATAATGTGAGCCATGTATGTGGATAATACATGTAATTACATGTAATTTAAGAGATAGGGTCTCACTGTGTTGCCTCAGCTGGCCCTGCACTCCTGGATTCCACTGATTCTCCGCCTCAGCCTCCAAAGTCACTGAGGGATGACAGGTACACGCAATAACACCTAGTTTCATAGGTGTTATTTAAATTTTGTAGTAGCCAAATTTTTAAAAGTGTAAAGAAATGAGTAAAACCAATTTTAATGATATGTTTTTATTTAACCCAATATTTTAAAAAGTTTACATTTGAGATACTTTTGTTTTATACCAAGTTTTCAATATCTAATTTTTTTTTAACATTTAGCACATCTCAGATTTAGAATACTGTTGTCCAACAAAGCATATAGTCACAATGACTATCATATTGGATAGCACGTATGTGAACTGTTCCAAATTATTAGTACTCCTTACTACAGAGTTCTTCATAATTAGCACTTAACAATAAAAACAGAGCGGGGTGCCTGCTAATGGGTTGTCTTATTCAGTCAAAAGGTAGCACATTGTTCAGGATGGCCTGTAACAGCTTTGTTGAAAGGCAGTGTGGAAAGCTGGACATGGGTGGCACATACCTATAATCCCAAGACCTGGTAGGCTGAGATAAGTTCAAGGCCAGCCTTGGCTACCTAGCAAGACCCTATCCCCAACAAGTAAGTGAGTAAGTGTGTGTGTGTGTTGTAAGAGGACAAAAGTGGGAAGAAGGCCGGGCGGTGGTGGCATGCCTTTAATCCCAGCTCTTGGGAGGCAGAGGCAGGTGGGTTTCTGAGTTCGAGGCCAGCTTGGTCTACAGAGTGAGTTCCAGGACAGCCAGGGCTACACAGAGAAACCCTGTCTCACAAAGAAAAAAAAAAAAAAAAGAGGAAAAGTAGAGGCATCGAGTAAGCCAACAAGAAAGGTAAGACTAAGAGCTTCTGGAAGCCAGTGCCTCAGCTCACGTGATGTACCCACTCCCTACACACCTACCTCTAGCCCCAGTCCTATTCCACTTACCTGCCCTTCTACATACCTAACCTGGACTTCACCTCTAAAAGCTGGACTTGGTCCTGTGAAGGCTTGATAGATGCCCCAGTGTAAGGGAATCAAGGGCAGGGAGTGGGTAGGGGGTGGAGGAACACCCTCATAGAAGCAGGGGGAGGGATGATGTGATAGGGTATTTCCGGAGGAAGGGAAACCGGGAAAGGGGTTAACATTTTAAATGTAAATAAAGAAAATATCCAATTTTAAAAAAAAAAGTGTACTTGAGGGCTGGAGTGATGGCTTGGCGGGCATTGACTGCTCTTCCAGAGGTCCTGAGTTCAATTCCCAGCAACCACTAGGTGGCTCACAACCATCTGTAATGGGATCTGATGCTCTTTTCTGGTGTTTCTGAAGACAGCTACAGTGTACTCACATATATAAAATACATAAGTAAATCTTTAAAAAAAAAGAAAAGGTACACTTGAAGTCTCTAATTCTAATCAGAACACTGTGTATTGACAGCCAATCACATGCCAGATTCTAGATTTAAAGAAATGAGGTGGGAAGCTATACAACTCCCTACGCTTCAATACTTAACGTTAAACACAGGTTTTTGTGGATGTTAGGTAAGTGCTGTGTGACTGAGCCATATCCCCAACTCTGATTCTACCTACATCAAAGGGTCACACATTTTATGATTGCTTTTACACAGTTTCTGGATGTGGTGACTTATGCCTGTAATCCCAGCACTTGGAAGGTAAGATAAAAGAATTGTTGTGAGTTCAAGGGTAGTCTTGGCCACAAAATGAAACCTCAAGAGAATAAGAAAGCAGAATGCATACATTAATTCATTCCTGTTTGTTTTGCTTTTGTTTTTCAAGGGAGGGTTTTTTGGGTAGCCCTAGCTGTCTGAGCCACCATTGCCTTTGGAGCTCTGAGACTGAAGGCGTGCACCACCACTGCCTGGCCTCCTCTTTGCTTCGTGATATGTGCCCATGTGTCCAGCTATCTTGAGCTCTTGGCATTGTGAATTCCCCACAGTGATGTACTGAAATTTGGTTCTATCAACTAAAATAAACACTTTTCCCTCTAGGAATTGAGAGAGAAAATTAGAGAAATTCATAGAGACCAGAAAGAGAGAGAGAGAGAGAGAGAGAGAGAGAGAGAGAGAGAGAGAGAGA